>JAMQGT020001563.1:0-50187 GCA_024447675.2 Pterophyllum scalare | reverse complement strand
TGTTATGTTACTCGTTCAGTTAGGTATTGCTATAATTGCATTAATAGTGCTTCACTGACAGTGTTGCAGGGTGTTTTTGTCCCAGTGCACCATTAATTAATGAGCCTATTCTGATTTTTCAGATCATTTGAACCACTGCAGCCCTCATGCCCATTAAGACCAATGGGATATTTGGCCTAAATAACCACAAAGTCATAAATTTGTTAGGTCGTAACACAATGTTATTTCTTTGAGACAGACTTTCATAATCTTATCAGATAAACTGTATTTATTTTATGGCTACTATACTCGTGACACATTTTAGCAAAAACATGCAGAAAGACACAAAAGAAAGGGATTTTTTTTTTAGCTTAAAATACATTATTGATTATCAATTTAAAGTTGGAATTAGTCAGGGTTCTTTTTCACACTGTGACTGTGATACTTCTGTCATCATATTTTCCACCATTTCCACAACAGATTCAAAGTTTCTTCACACATCCTTCTGGGAAAACTGAAGCAACCTCACTGTGGTGTTTACTCTCATACATCCATATCCAAGCTGGATTAATCCAATCCGAATGCTTCACATTAAAAGCACCGAGCTGGTGACAGAGTCATGTTGAAATGGGTTAAAAAGACACGTAGGCAACTTCTTGCAGTCATGTGAGTGCAAGTAAAATGTCAGACCTTTTCAGAAAGGGGATGGTGTTGTCATGACGGTGTAAGAAAATGGAGGAGAAGCCTGTTGTAGCGAGGAGAAGTTTGCTTTCTAACATGTTAATGTTGTGAAGTGCTCTACGTTACCCAAAACCGTGATCTTTCCTCAAACCTAACCAACTGTTTCAAGAGTCCTTAGCGATCAGCTGATTCGAATGCATTCTCATCAGAGGGTGTCAGATGCGGTCTTTCTTCTCTGATACTGTGCCGTTGAATAGATATGCACAAGACGTCTTGTGACATCTGTGTCTTGATGCACTGCTGGAGGCGATACTGGATTGGAACAGTCCTTTTTGAAAAGCAATGATGTCTGCATTTTGAGAGAAAGAAGAATAAATTTGTCAGTCAGGAGGCTGTTTAGGTTTTTTTTTCTCTTTTGCTCCATTTTCTTTAACTTTCACTTGTTGGTAAATATGCATCTTTAGTTGTTCTCGCTTTTTTGCGAAATTGCTGGGAAGGTTCAATTACGCACAAGGTGTCCTTTGACATGTGTGACAGTGAACAGCGACTCC
Organism: Pterophyllum scalare; assembly: GCA_024447675.2. NCBI lineage: Eukaryota > Metazoa > Chordata > Actinopteri > Cichliformes > Cichlidae > Pterophyllum > Pterophyllum scalare. The sequence goes on along the minus strand of JAMQGT020001563.1, from coordinate 48,976 downwards.
CAGAAAGCCAGGCTACTACTGAATGGGTGTATTTTAACCCCAAACCACAATCTTTTCCTAACCCTAACAAACCAAAGTCTCATGGCTCTCTCCACTCTGGAAATTATGTCACCACCTTCCTCCTGCCTCCTTATGAGTCTGTTGTACATCTGTGAAATGGGGCTGTTATATGTAAAAGGCCAGTGTAGCCACAGCCGAAGCATCTGAGTACTGACACTAAAGGACACCTTGTGAGTAATGGGGAGGCATCTGACAAAGCTACTGGGATGAAAACACATTGCCTTCATGTTGAAAAATTACACTTAACTAGTTTGTTTAAAAGTGAGTCCAAGAGATCATTTACAAGTGGCCATAAGTAAGAAGTTGGCAGTGAAAACCCCGTCTCACCAATGGCTTTGAGCTACCAGCAGCATCTGACACCATGGGAATGAGAACAGGCTGCCAATTCCTGTTTAGGCCTGCTGAAGTGCTTGATTTATCATGGCAGTTGCATCTGACTGCAATTGTTAATTTAAAAAAAAAGTGCAATATAAAAATCAGACAAAGGCTGCAGTTATTATTGACAGAATTCCCAATTTTGATGGCTTTTGTGGTGATTAAATGAAGCTTGCTAACACCAACTAAATTACACCCAACCTCTCATGGACTGCAGGGAATTATTTTTGATCAAAGCCGCAAGAAAACAACTGTTGACTCGGTCAATACTCAGCTGTTTTGTTTCATTTCTTACTATTATAATCCCCATTAGCTGCAGCAATGCAGCAACTATTCTTCCTGGGGTCTCCAGGACAATGTTCACATTATAACAGTGCATTCTAAACACATACAGCATACACTTGCCACAATATAACCCATGGTTCCAATGTTTGAGCTATAGGAGGCAAAAGCATCCTGGATATTTTCCTTGTATTTCACCTTAAGTAAGTTGATGTATTTGACAAACTGATAAGTTACACTGCAGAGATTATTAGCACTATTTACAACAGCCTTGCAAATTGTATTAATGTAAATTAATAAACTGAATATTGGATATTTGATTTGCACTCCATGAATGCTATTGTACACTAAGGGAGAGGTAAGAAGGCAAACCTGGGCAGAGAGAGTTTTATTTTTGTGGGTCTTTTTGAAGTCATTGGTAAGTCAAGGGTAAGCAAAAGCCAAGACTCACAAATGTGCACAGACATGTAACGCAGAGGGACAAAATTTCACCCTGAAGTCATCAGAGGTGCTGAGAAGGACAAGGATTTGAGACTTAAATAAAAGCTGGCTAACATCAGGACTCACAAGAGAGAAACAATCATAGGATTAGGGAGAAGAACATCTGGAGGTGTTGCAGAAAAATAACATATAGATGGTGTACAACTTGATGGAGAGCGAGGGCGGAAAGTAGGCCAAATGGAAGTAATTCCATGGAGGCGTGGAGAAGTGGAGCGGGACGGAGGAGAAAGGGGGAGGTGTTGGGGGTGGTGGAGGCACTCTCCTGAGATTATAATGCTGGAAACCTCTGATGCTCAGCTGGGGGTACAAGCAGGTGGGGTGGCAATGTTCAAGTTGGAGCCGCAGTGTGGGTGGTTATGGGGAGGGGGATTCAGGGATTCGCAGGGGACAGAAGGCGGACACCACCTTTGGTATCAAAGAATGATACTGGGGTCACTGTAGCATTGGGGAGTGGATATGATTTGTGTGCCCCTCTCGCCACCCCATCCTAAGGCTGTGACTGGACAGTGTCCAGGTGCTCGCCTTCATCTCCTTAAATACAATTCTGACATTTGTTTCCATACTTCAGAAGGAGGTGATGAAGGGGTGTCTACAAGCCTTCTGGAAGGCACGTGATATTTCATCATTTCCTGACACAGAAGATGAGCGCTTATCTATTTATATATACTTGTAGGGATATAAAGAACATTAGTAAAGTGGAGGTTTATTTTTTCTTCCAATAGGCAAAAAAAGGCACAGCTTATTTAATGCCACAATAGCTGCATTTACTATATGTTTTCAGCAGAAGAAACCTTTAAACTAATTACCAGTGACAATCAAACAAATAGTCTCAAGTGTCATCACCACCAAGATGACAAACACACAAAATATGTTCCCTACTGCATGTCTGCTATGACATCATGATGCCACAGATGACTCAGATACAGTGAGGAATATGTTTGTTTATCGGCACAGACAATTATCAATTCATCAGCGTCAGAGGCATTCTGTGGCATTAGTCACTGCATATGGTCCCACACCTAGTTATGATATGATACGGCAAGACTTAATAGGCCAAATGTGTGTCATCATCAGTGGGATGAGAGTGTGCGCTAAGGTGTTTCCGATGAATTCTCACTTCTGATGAAGAATACGCAGCTTCGTTTGCGCTGCGCCATAAAAGAAAATTAATCTGGGAAATGAAAAAGCATGAAGGAAAAGAAGATGGGAGCTGCTCTAAAACAAAGAGAAAGAAAGAAAGGGCAAGGAGCTCACATCTTCTGTTGTTGCTAAGCACCTCATCGTGTGATAAGGCTCTGGTGCCACTAGTAACGTGTCACAACAAGGAATGATGGAGAATGCCTGACTCCTTCACCTTGGGGCATGACCTTTCTGACAGCCCTGTGTGTCAACGCAGCACCAGGGTTGGTGCTCAGAGTGATGGGTCAGTGGATGAACGTGCAGCACTACATAAAGGTACTGCCACCTGTATTCAGATCGAATAACCAAAGCTTCTGACCTTGTCACATTTACAATAGTAGCTTTGTTTTCCTGAATAAATAAATGCAAACAAAGAAACTGACATATGAATAAAAATTCATTTTGGAGGCTCTGCTAGGCACCTATTTATTTTAATTCTTAGTGCTAAACCTTAAAAACCAGAGACTACTGAATATAAGACACTAGACACTACAAACATGTACTAAAGAAAAACAAAGGTGAGGTAAAAAACTGAGAAAAATGACTAATAGAGTTACAAGTTTTTCCTCTGCTGCTCCAGATTCACAATAGTAACCCATCTCATCAAAGACAACACACTGTGCAGCTGCCGATGACAAAAATAAGACAGAAGACAGGTACTCATATGACTTTGTGGCTGCAAAACGAACCTGTTCTAGAGGCAAATGTGAAAAATCACAGATGCTTGTTAATATCCCAAATCCCAAGAACAGCTAAACAGCTTTCCATTGTCACCATGTATCACAAAACTGCCAGGCTGCAAATATTTACATTTGGTCAGGACTGAATGTTGTGTTATGGAGTCATCTTACAATGTGCAGGGTACATATTAACCCAAACCGTGATCTTTCCCTCAACCTACAGCACTTAACAAATTAGACCACCACCCAATGTAAGGTTTATGCCACAGCCATCATAAATTAAGAGTACTGGTAATTACCAAAATTTTATTTTATTTTTTAATGGTTAATCCACCAATACGTGCAAGCTCTTTAACCAAAATTATATCTTGGTCTATTAAATTTGTTTAGTAATGTAACTAAGTAGTTTTGGTGCGTAACAGCAACTTAAAATTATACAACTCAAAAATAATAAATAGATAAAAACAAAGTCAATAAATATTGGTCCCAAATGGGATGCAACAGTGCCGTGAATTATGCCTCTATCATGCCACCTGCGAGGGTTTGCTATATAACTAATGGCTCAACAGCCTGCGCGCCATGTAGGGCACGTAGACAGGGCAGCCATTTCAACCAATCACAGCGTGAAGCACACTGACTGAAGCAAGCGCTTGTTAAGGATTTTTTTTTTCTTACAGTCAGTGATTTCAAAAGTAAAAGACACAGATGAGGCTACTGAGAGAAAATATGGATTCTTAGGGTCAGGGAAAACACATGTAAAAGGTGATGCTGGTGGAGCAGGACTCGACAGCGCAATGTATTCAGGAGCATAAACTAAAAATACATATGACAAGATTTAGCCCAAGAAGGCACCATTTTCATAACAAAATGGCTGATAACGCAACAAAAATGAAAATGACGCTGAGATCACCGGTGTTATTTATGACGGCGCTGCAACCTCTCCTTTGACGCACAACTGAAGAAGAAAAGAGGTGGACCGATGCGCAGTTGAAGAAAACAGTTGACATCAGAAACGGTCATTAGAGTAATCGCAATCAAAACTGTTGCAGGCAAAAAGTCAGTCACGTGAAGAAAAAGAGCCCTTTTAAGCTGCTTTGAAGACCAGGACAAGATTTGTCACCACTCGCAGTCAGCTGGTGTCTTCAAAGGGACTTTGCTGCATGAAGATGGTGATAAAATGGCAATAAGATGGTGTCACACTGCTATCAGTTTGCAACTGAAAGGAGTCACGTTGGACATTATATACAATCTGTTTCTGATAAGCGAGCTTGACTGTGATAAATCATCAAAAAGTCACACATCTCTTGGTGTCTGCATTCGTCTACAGTCCATCCAGAACCTCAGAGATTTGAAACTGAAATAAAGATATTCCTCCACAATTAGTGACATAGTTGCTGCAGGATGGCGACTTACCTGCAAAATCACATGGGTCCTAGATAATCGGAGTTGGATTGCAATTGTTTGGAGACATGTTGCCTCCCACTAGGAGACCTGTGCGATTGCCTTATGATTGAAAGTGATTGTCACAACTGGGCTATTTTTACTCTAATGTGACTTTTTTCACATTGACATCTTTAATTTTGGCAGATTTCTTATAAAGTTTGCTGCAGGATGATAGCAGCCTTCTCCTGTCTTTCTTCCGGTGATATTTGTGACATATACAGAGTGAGTGCAGTGGGGCTTCCTTTAAAGTATTAATTAAATATAAGTATTTATTAGAAGGGTCAGTAAAAATACACAAGTAAACGTCTGAGCTACTGGCTCCCCATTGGGGGAAAAATGCTAAGTTGCACACTGCAGCCAAATTACATGAATTTTATAACCACGGTAATTCAAATCCTCTCCAAATGAGTGTAATAACCATTTATCAAATGGAGGGTAGCATTATTGGAAGTTTTTGACATTTAGAGCCAGCCTGTAAGTAAACCGATTATGGTTAAGGTTAATTGGACTTATTCTCCAAAGGTCCAAACTGAGCTATGAAAAATAAAACCCTGGACAACGAACAATGAAGACAACAACTCACAGAAACCCTCCTGCACAGCATCACTAGAGGTCAAAACCCTCATTATATAGGGATAACAATAATGTTGCACGTTTTATGAAAAGGTACATAACTGACTTGCAGAAGGCTATTATTAGCTTGCTAGCCAACCTACCATAGCAGCTTGTGCATATAGACTGATTAATGACTGATTTTGCTGCCAAAGCTGCCCTGCCCTGACAAGTGCAACAAAACGGGAGAGTGAGGAAGATGTGCATCAAACACAGCCTCCACATGCCCACACAGTTTTCACACTTCTTGTATACATGGTATATGTGTTACCCTGCTGTGTGTATTGTGTGTCTTTCCCTGCTTGTTTCTTGGAGCACTGGTGTAAAATAACTTTAAGCTAACTCAAGGCCAAATGCATTAAATGTCTCTACAAATTGAAAGCCATTTAACTGCTGCTTGGTTTGACTTTGGATTTTTGTATAGCCACCTTCCCAGAAACTAAAAACAAGTTGAGCCAGCAGCAGGGTGCTACTAGTGTTCAACAGTAATGGTTATGTCATGAGTTCAAATATTTACAGTGGCTCTCTGGGTGTTTCAGGGTGTGGGCATCACTAACCACAAATTGATATTTACAAGAACATGGACCAAATACTTTCTGGTTTCCATGGGCTTTCTATTTTTAGGATTAAGAAGAAGCTTACAGGGTATTCAGCAATATACATGTGCAGTCATATCTATTCCAGGCAAAACGCTGAAGTCATATTGCGCAGTATCTAAAATGACCTCACACTCCTTATGACTTCTGCACACGCCTGTTAGGTCATTATGAATTTAATAAATTCAGTATGGTTTGCTGCATGCTGTAACACAGGATGGGTGTGCGACACCCCTTTATCAAGATACTTCTCTGAAATGGTGATCTTAACTCGCAGTGGATTGGTGGTGGTCAGCCAGTCATATTCAGCTTAAACTGCCATAAAAGGCTCGTCTGTGTAACGTAATATATATATTATGCTATAATATCAGACAAATGTCCGTCTGTTGTGCTACAAACCCAGCGATTCTTTTACACATGTTTTGGTCAGCTCTTTTCAAAGCTATTCTGGAGGGATCAAACCGCCAACCTTCCGACTGGTAGGTGATCTCCTCTACCTCCTGAGCTACAGCCACCCCAAAGCAGGCAAGAAATGCATGTGTTGCTTCCACTTTTATGTTATACTATCTACTACATTGTCTATCGTGGAGCAATGAGATTCATCAATAACCTTAAAACCTTTGTTTGTGTGTTTGTTTCTGGATTGGATGCTCTCCTTTGTGTTTTTGTAAATTCAGCCTTTGCTATATTCTTAATCTACACTTAGTCTGCTCCCATCTTGGTTACTGACCTCCATCCATCTCCAATCCAAAGACTCATTCCTTCCAAACGTCCCTAAATCTTTTACTAAAATTGAAAAAAAAAAAGGTATTTAACTTTGCAGCTCCCTTTGTATGGTATCAGCTGCAAAATCAAGTGAAAATAAAGGAGATTCTTATTTTTAAGAGTAATATTTTCTTGGTTAAATAAAGCTTTAAATAAAAAAAAAAAATGCAGTCCCATACACATCAATATGTGATGTTGAGTGTGCGGACATCTTTCTATCATAGCCAGAATTAAGGCTTTCGATGTCATGTGCTGCAGCAGCTCTTCTGTTTGATCAGACCACATGAGTCAGGTGTTGTGACTCCATGCACCAATGAGCCTTGAGCTCCCAAGTACTGCTTTACTGGTGGTCCTTTCTTGGGTCATTTTTGGTGGGTACTAACCACTGCATACCAGGCAGACCCCACAAAACCTGCCAATTTGGAGATTCTGTGACCTGGCCATCCAGCCATTGCTATTTAGTCCTTCTTACAGTCACTCACATACCCATCCTGTCCATTTTTCCTGCTTCAAGAAGTGACTGTTCACTTGCTGCTTAATATATTCCAGAGGGTTTCAATTCAGCAGTCAATGATTTTAAAGCAGCTCATATATGAGGTCTAATCAAGAGTAGCGCTCATTTCATCTAAACTTACTATATATAGCATTGGTAATATGAGAGCAAAATCTTCTAGTCTTCACAGAATAAAGACTGAGTGATGCACCTGACAATATTTTTGGTACATGATTGCAATATACCAAAATCATGCAGTAGTTTAGGAAAAACTTTGACATGATGCATAACAGCCAAAAACGTTGGCCAAAAAATCAGACTGAAAAGGAAGGATTCTGGAAGTTCGGAAACTCCATTTCAGGGAGGTTACTTTGGCAACTTCAAAAGGTCACAGATCTTTCTTCTCATGAGTTGCTGTTTTTCAGGACTCAGTACAACGTGCAACTATCAAATCCTATAGCAGGTGCTTTTGCAGGGATGTGTCAGAGATCACTCACATGTACTCATGATTAAAAACATTATTTTTGTCTGCGGCAGCAAAGCCTGAACATCATTTGCTTACACGCTAGTATGCAGGTGTCCTTTGATTTTACGTACTGTGGCCACCGTATGGCTGTGCTGTACTTTCTTCATGGCAGCCTAAATCATGAGTTAGATGAAAGCGTGTTATTAAAAGACCAGCTTCAACTAGGCTCCCTTTAAACTTTCTCATCCTGTGACATTTTCTGGAGTGCCAGATGTTAAAGCACCTGGCAGTAATAACAGCAGGGTTCCCAGAGCTTTGGCGCATGATAAATCGCATACAATGTGTGTCAATCAGTTACAGACTGCAATAGATAAACTACAGATAGTCTAGTGTTCATGTTTCTGACCAAGAGTGGCATACTTCCAAAAAAAAAAAAAGAAATCCACAAATTTTGCTACAAATTATCAACCTAATGTGGCAAACACTTTTGAAGATATGCCAAAGGTGTCGATCTGTTGCTGAGAGATCGCCTAAAATCACTGCTGAGTTGAGTCTGTTTACCACTTTAAATGATATGAAGACCAAACTTGTGATGGAAATACACATCAAAAGGGAAAATGCACTCTTTCTAGTAAACACATTAATGCCACTTTTATTAATTAATGTCACTGCATAAAGATCGACATAGTGACCGTGACACCAGCTTAACAGTTTCTGGAGTCTGCACATGAAGCCTCAACGTTAGCATTTTGACCGAAGCCATTTAGATTTTTTGGAGCCACAAGTGATCATATTGAGATGCTGAATTAGCGCTGGCTGGCGGTTGTGCCGACATCGAAGACGTGGCCTGGATGTCGGCTCCATGTGCTTGTTGAACCTTCCCTGGTTCAGAATCCAGCAGAATCCCTAGACTATATTACATACCTGCTAATTAGTCTCCTAAGTAACAGAGTAATAAAATATTACAATTTCACTTGCCAAAACTGAGCAACACTTCTTGGATGATCTGTAACACACAGCAAACTAGAATATTTGAGAATTCCACAAAAATGTTCCACAAAAGACACCAACAGCACACACAAAGAGAGAGAGAGAGCGCTCCAATTCAGTGATTTTGTTTAGTGGATGTGAAGCCTAGCAGACTGCTAAGCAGCTTCACCTCCCCGTCTATCAACCACGGCAGCCATGTCCCTAACTCCAATATCCAGGTCGAAGAGTTTAAAAAAAAATCCCCCCCACAGTGTTGTTATGAAGGGGGAAACTATCCACAGAGGCCAAAACTGATTTTTTTGTTCGTGCCAGGCTATTAGGCTAGGCATTTTAACATGGGAGTTTATGGGGACTGACTTCAGCCTCAAGTGGCCATTACAGGAACTGCAGTTTCAGTCAAAACAAAAACCAAAGCAGAAAAACTACTGTTGATTTAAATCATATCCCACTGTCCCAAGTTTAAACCTACTCTGATGAACTGTGCAGTTTAAGCTTTATTTCAAAGCTATTTCTTATAAAATCTGCATCTTCATATTCCTTAAAACTTCCTGGTCTCCATCAAGTCAAGCAGCCCACTGGGCCTGAAGCTTTACTAACATGCAGCTTTATTCATGCTGTGGCAACACCAGCATGGCAGCACTACACAGGAGTGCAATGTTATGGAAAGTATATATTTAAAATAATTTAAAAAAAGTGAAAGTCTATAGTTGCTTAGTTTCCAAATGCTTTGCGTGTGAAGATTTGTGCCTTAAATCTGTGCAGTTTCAACGCGTCTGTTTTATGAACAGTTGGTTCATTAAATATGAACATGTTCATAATGTACCCGTATTTGTTTATACTGCAAGAAAAGGAACATTTTTGTTTTATTTAATAGATTATTCGCCAATGGCTTTACTGGTTTGGCCCACTTTAAATCCAATTGGTTTATTTCTGGTTGTTGAACTAAAATGACTTTTGATAACCCAGACTTATATATATATATATATATATATATATATTACACACAGAATTACCAATCATGAGCATCTTTTTACTAGTGTAAGTCAGGGAGGCCCGCTTCTGATGTAACACTTACGTTTGGCAGCAACCCACCGGCCCACCTGTATCCTCCTCTTTTGCAACTGCATCCAGCTTCTTGCAACAGAGGAGTTTCAGTTTGCTGTGTCAGCACAGTCAGGAGAGCAGTGTGCATTTCCTGCCATCACTTTGGACTCGGACCCACCAAGGAGCAGATTTTACCCTTATTTGGTATCATTTCATAATATAAAATTGTCACTGCTGATTTTTTCCATTACATATATATTTCCAGCAGGTTGTTTCCAATCACTTACAAAATGAATATTAACTAATGTATTGAGAATAAAAAAATAATATCTAAACACTTTCTGCACTGCTGTTTTACACCTTTTATGCCTGACATTTAAATTCATCTTGGAGCGCATACCAAGCTATAATACATCCTGTCGTTTAAAAGCCACATAATTGTTCATCTGCATGGAAGCATTGGCTGGCCTTTTCAGATTTCAGTCGTACACTACATTAGTGAAGCCCAAACTGGCAATTACTTGACAATGTCTTTTGGGCAACTTGCTTTCCTAGTAAATGCCATGTCTCAGCCCTATACGAATACGCCATCACTCAGCAACATGGTTTTCAAAAAGCATGCTGAAAATAAAATGAATGCATCTGGACATGCTTTGGTTTACCCTGATATTACTCAAGGCACAGCTGAAAAGTGGCTTTGCAATTCCAGTACTGGAAGTGATAAATGTGCAGTAAAATCAATCAATCAATCAATCATTAATGAACACAGCCTGCTTAGGACAAAGATGATGACAGCGCAGATAGCAAACTGTCTCTGGAAAAAGGCATCTTGGCTTCAAACCTCCCCACAAGTAATTACAAGTAAGAGAAGCCCAAACTCGATTTAAGTCGTCTCAAGCAATTCCACCATATTAAACATAACAAGTATTTATTCGATATTTAAATAAAAATAAAGTTTTTCTTGTACATGCATGTGCAACATTCATTTTTAAGCACCCCAAACAGAGATAACATAAAGATCATGATCTGTTAAATAATTATAACTATTTCGGGACAAATAATTTTCTTTGCCTCGCTGGGTTACCACTGTAATGAGCACACGAGAGTGCAGGTTTAGCAGGAAAAGCACTATTTTTTGTACCGCCAGCAGCGGCTGAACAAAAAGAGAGATGAGACTGAAGAGGCAGAGTTGAGACCGAAGAGCAGCACTCTCTGAACATTATGGGAGTAACCTGCAATTATTTTATAGCTCTTAAGATTCCTGAGCTCTTAGTCAGTGTTTACCGTGCAAGGGCACGGCAAGGCCACAAATTACAACCACTTGCTTTGGTACCAAATGCTCAACAGTCACGCACAGGCCTGTCTAGATCAGCTGAGACTGGGCAGACTAGCGAGTAATGGAGGAGAAGGCGGCCATTAGGTAATATTTTGATGTTGCTGTTTTTCCCTTTTGTCGTGTGATGACAAGTGGTGGTGTCACTATAGCCTTTTAAAGCTGCATAACGGAGAGAAAATAAATAAACCGCTCTATTCAGTTAGTCAAGTTAAAAACAACTATTCTGGCCTGATGCAAAACGGTGTGGTTAAAAACCACAACCAAAATGTTCATAGCAGCAGATAAAGGAGACAGGGCAAGGGGGCAGTGATTTCCAGGCTCTGGTCATGACTCAGGGGATGAAGCTGCAGTAGTGGTGAGTTAATGAATAATATAAATTTGTAAAGGTAATGGTAAAGTTGTCTAGTATTACTGCCTCCAAACTATTACTACTACTACTATTATTATTATTACTACTACTACCACTTGTGAACATACAAAGCAAGTTTGGCTTTATAAAAGTTTGCATTTAAATTAATACAATATTATATTCCACATAAGTCTGCATATACTGTGGTTAAAGGGAAGACACTAAAGAAATTTCCTTTTAATTTTGTCAATTTTGCATAAATTAAATCCCATAAAAAAGGTAATTATTACAACCTCAGTGATTTTGCTTGGAGGAAAGCCAAAACATTTGCAACAGGACAAACACAGGAGTGCGTGATGCATTTTATAGCCATATTCTTTTAGCTGCAACCCCAGTGGTGTTCCACGTGTGAGAGCAATAACTGAGCAAGGCAGGCTGACCTACAAGGTCAAGGCTTAGAAGAATAGCTATAATAAGGCTTAAAGAAAACATAAAATTGCTTGAGGCCACCAGGAATAAAAATTCTCCTAAGAATTAGTATCTTTTCGTGATGGGAAAGAAAGATTTTAGATGCTCTTTAAAAACTTCAGACCTTAGTATCCAAACACCGAGGTCCACGGGAAGCTTCTATCCAGACAAATGATTGGTCAGTAGGTGATTGTTAGATGTGTGCTGATGTCTTATCTTGAACGTAACCTGCTTGGAACAGGTTAAGTATGCGGTATTATTTGCCATGGTGATTTATACCAGTAAAAAGTGAACCACCTTTGTAACACTGAAAAAAAGGTACCCTGATAAGCCCTAATCCTGCTTCACATTACTCAGGGAAAAAACTTGTTTTCTCACAATGACAGAATAGTTTCAGGTACAATCCTCAGAAGAAAATATCCGAATGGAAACAGAGATAACATTTGCAAGCCATAAGCTGACTTTCCTACTTCCTAGAGCATCAAAAAATTGCATAATATTTAACCAAACATCACAAAAGCAGCCGGTTAAAGGTTTACTCCACTGCCTGTGCCGAATGTCTTGTTTTACTAAACAGAGCTTACTGTTATATATTGATATATAGTTATCTTTCATTTTTTTGTTTTCTGAAAAAAAATAAAATAAATGAGGTGCCTTACAGGTACAGGCCAGCTTATGCACAATTATTTTTAATAACAACAATACTGTGGTATACAGTGAAACCATTACAATTTTAAAAAATTAAATTTTTTTAGCTACCCAGCACCAGACAGGTGCCATCTTCTCACAGGTGCAACAGCTTAACTTTGCTTAGTTAAGTGTACATGTTGCTGACAGTTTTGTGCGCATGCAGTGTCCACAGAGTTGTTTTCCAGGTTTCTGCAGAGAATTGTGAAATACTCATCATGTGTCACAGTGGGCTATCTTCAGCCACGACTTCTCCAAAAGCTCAACTGCCATGCGGGGGGGGGGACGTGACCTGAACTGAAAACCGCAACAACGAAAGCCTCGGGGGGGGGGAGTTGGGAAAGGAGTAGCAATTATGTGGCAACTGGGGAGGTAAGGTAACCGCTGCTGCTGCTGCTGATCTCCACTGTGACCACCATGAGGGGAGGAAAAAAAAAAGGAAGAAAAAGTGAGAAACTGGACAAACACAAAAACAAGCATGAATGGCGTTCTGGCATCCTCAAAAGGTGCTCCAGTGATTCAGTGGTGATTCAGCCAGTGTAGGCCGTCACATAAGTGGCTTTGTGTCACTCTCCAGCGCTGTTAATCTGGGCTTTCTGAGGAGGAGGTGTGGAGTTAAAGTGCCCCACCTTCAAAAAGTAGTCAGGTGTTAAAGTTGAAAAGACCGAGATTCGAGAAGTTTTTTATTTTTAATTTTTTTTTAATTTTTGAGGAGCTCCCTGTAGTTTAACTGCACGATTTAGATGCCATGTTGGCATGACAGCGTCGTATACTTAATTTGAGCAACTTCAGGTTCACGTATAAATCAGGCAGGGAAGCCCATTCAGTTTAAATCCTCAATTGTCTTTTGACGACTATCTGAGAAGACAACACGTCAGAGATCGGGGGAATTGCCCGTCATGGGGAGGAGATGACAGCTGACTGACAGCTGTGACATGTGCTGTGAAAGAATACACCTGCTCTGTGTTTGCCCTGGCAAAGCTTAACACACACACACACACACACACACACACACACACACACACACACACAGTAAGGCAAAGTGCATATTCAATATGACAAAAGAATCATTTTCAATGCGCTGATTTTTAACAATTTTTTTGATACTTTTCTTCAATATAAAAGATATTAATTTAAATCTTTGTGTTTACTCTCCATCTCGTTCTCTGCTGGCCTTGTATGTATGCATGTATGTCCACTGATTGGTGTGTGCTTAATGAGCTTTTTAGGGTGCACCCATAGCGTTTGCACTCCTTATAATTTTGCATGCAGGTCTTTCCTGAAAAGAGAAATCTCAGCTCTCAGTGAAACAACGGCTTTAAATAAAGTGGGAAAGAGGAGGAGGAGAAAGAGAAGAAAAAGAAGGTGGAGAAGAAAGATTAGATGGAGAAAGAAAAAGAAGGACAAGAAGGAGAGGAGGAAGGGGAAGAAAGAGGAGAAGGAGCAGAAGAAGGATGAAAAGAAGAAGAAATATGAACCACAAAAGAGGATTACTTGAGAGGCTGCACCAATGTCCAGAATAAGATAAATAAGGATTATTTTGAACTATGAATCATGTAAACCTGCTCTAGTAGAAATATAGAGATGGAAAAGAAAAGGTCCCCTTCAGTGTTTATGTAAAAAAAAAAAAACATTCTGTGTAGTGATGATATCTGTACATGCACACAGTGTGAAGGCAAAAATTACTTTTAATTCGTCTACACACGACTGATAACAATGCGCATATTCAAGACCATAAAATGAAATAAGAATTATCAGTGCGCAAATTCAGGTTCAACTAATGTGTTTGTGAATCTTGAAAGTAAAAACAAAAACATTCTTCATGTGATTTCAATTCACAACTGGCTTTCTGTAAACTGAATAAAAATTAAATGACAAGCATCAATCAACACTATTGTTCAGCTCTGCCAATAACTGCTCAGATAATGGCTCCATCGTGTGATGTAAATGAGCTCATTTCCTGGAAATGACGGCCTATTAACAATCTTGATCTATTTTAAAATCTCACTTTGTCAATAAAGGAATAGAGAGAGGACCAGACGAGTGGGTTGGTAAAATCAATTGTTTTGAATAAATAACACCCGCTTAATCAGCCCCATGAATTAATCAAAAGCTGACCTCATGCTTTCACTGAAGCTTCCAGTTTGATCCCTTCACAACCCATTTAACACCAGAGTGGACGGAAAACTCTTCAGCAGGCTACAGGCTGTAGGTCAGACAGATATTTTTCTCTTTTTGGGTGTGGAGTCAAAACCCGAATTATGCAATGAAGACGAGGCAATAGCTCTGAGTGGAGGTTAATGATCCAAATGACATTTAACCTCAGCAATGTAAATAACATGGGCATAAAAAAGGCAGATTGAATATTTAAAAGAAACACTGCAGTGTCTCCAGGGTATCCGTTCAGCAGAAATAAAACAGCAGAAAAAATAAAGAAATTTGTCTCATTATTTCTTTGTTGTAACAATGCTTCTTGGTAATAAATCTCATTTTGTGCCACAAGAAGTTCAGCAGTTAAGTTGGTGTGCTGGATACATCAGTAATGAATTATTACTGGATCCAATTAAGAGAATGTTTTTGGTCTGCTTAGGGCTGAACAATTTTACTACACAAAATTCTCAATTTTAGTGCAATTTCTCTTCAAGTTCAGTTACAACACAATTCTATTTACATAAAACGCTGTGTGACTCTGCATTGGAGGCAATTTTCCTGGATAAAATAAAGCAGATAATCATGCCTAAGTTGGTGTTTGGGGCAAACATGGATCCATAAATGTTGAGCACACGTCTATATTTAAGGACGTTCCTGGCAGCACAGGCCAATCGGAACTGAATTTTAATTCTGATTCTGGGTTTCAACAATATTAAAACAAGATAATCGGGGAAAAAACGATTACTTCTTGGCAAATATTTTGACTATAAAACCCTCCTTTGATCTTGCATTATAATTCAAGCGCAGTCCTTTTTTACCAAGACACAATTTCAACCAGAATTTCAGCTCAAACTCATTCACTGTTCACTTCAATAGGAGGAGAGACTTAAGTCAAAAACATTTATCTGGACAAAGTAGAAACTGGAAAAGTTTCTTTAGGTGAACGTGTGAAAGAATCATTAACAGTGGCCTGCAGCTGCCTTTGCCTCCATTAGCTCAGGGTCTCTCAAATGATCTGCTAAGGAGGAGCTGGTTGGTTGTTGGCTTCAGCTCTCATGCTCCTCCCTTGGCTTCCCCAAAGGCAAGCAGGGACCAGAGATCGTCCCTTGGGAGATGGGTTTAATGATCAGTAACCTCATCAAGTCTATGCTCAACTCCAAACTAGAAGGCCCCATGTCTCCCTGCACATCTTATTTTATTAACTGCTTTATATTTGAATTATAATTAAAATTCCAGGCAAACCCACCTAAAAACATTTTAAAAGTGAAAAAAAGAGCAAAAAGCTTATTTAGTTACTGCACAACTAAATTCCTGAGCCTACAACTAGTGCCTAAATTGTGTTAAAAAGAGGGAGAAAAAGTATATAAACACTAACAACATTGGAAACAATTTAATGGACATAAGCTGCACACATACAAATACAGTAGTCCCTTGCTATATCGCGGTTCACTTATTGCGGATTTTTTTTTTAAATTACTAATTCTGTTTGACAGAGTTTTCACTATATTGAGGTATTTTTGTAACACCCCATAACTCTGTTCATAAGTTACGCCTACACCTTTAGCGGAAACAGAAGTTACGGCCGAGGGCGAAGATGCTGCACCACCTTCATCGCCATCAGTACGGCACAGCTACATAATTCATCATCTTCATCATTCAGGTTGTAGTAAGAGAGTGGGAAAGGTTTATGGGAATGTGGGAAGGGTTTATAAAGCCTTAAAATATATATAAATAATAAAATAAATATTAAAGCCGCTACTTTGCAGATTTTCACTTATCGTGATGCTCTGGACCATAAACCCTACGATAGTTGAGGGATCACTGTACTGTGAATAGTTAAGAGTCATTGTGCACCATCAGTAAAATTTCTCAATAATCAAACAGCATTAAAATGTCACTTCCTGACATTGTGCAAAACATTGCACACAAATTGCTGATTTAGCAAACATTAGCAGCAGGTTAACATGCTGGCCCTCATTTTGTGATCGCCTGCCCTGCCCTCATTAGCACCACTTGTGTCACCGTTTTCACCTGTGTCTCCCTCACACCTGTTTCTCATTGCCAGTCACCCCTGTGTGTGTCTTTCCCTTTGTCGATTTATATATTAGCCATTTGTTTGCTTAACGCTCCTTCCTCGTCCTATTTGTGCACCTTTCATGGATTCATGGATGCAGATCTGGATTTTTGGATTTTCTTTTCTCTCTTGCAAGGAGTCCTTTGCGCAGCACACAGCTTGTCAGATGCTTGGCCCTCACTCTGCTTTGAACCCAAGCAGTTGCCTCAATCTGTCCTTCGCTGTACTCTCACCCTCCTGCTGCTGAGGTGGAAGGCAGTGCCATTGTTAGACCAGCCCTTGGGAGAATACTTTAAGAGCATCATTAAACTTGATTTATAGCCCTGCTTTGAATCCCTTTAGGTAGTGTTTGACTTGTCATGTTTTTTTTGTTTAAACTGCACATCTGCTCTCTGCAGTCACAAAACTGAACTAATCATGGTGGACTTGAAGCAGATAAATAGTTAACAATTACTTTTAATGAAAAGCCCATATCAAGCTGCAAAAAACAGCAGGAAATGTAAGTGAGCTCTTTGTCCGTGCACTGATTAATATCTACTGTTTACACTGCACAAACAGAGCTATAACAATAGTTGCAACATGCATGTGGTCAATTTTCCAGGAAGGTGCACGTCAGGCTATGGAAATTTTCTAACTCTGCAATACATCTCTCAAATATTCTGAATATTTAAAAAAAAAATACATTTGGTTGTGAATAATCAAATGTGGAAAACATGCAGCACTGCTGGTGGCTGTGTCTCGCGAGGCTTCAAAGAACGCTAAGCTATCCACTTGCACTTACTTCATATTATGGGCTGAACGATATCAGGTGGAAAACTGAACGTAAACAGTGGGAAGTCATAACATTTACCTCCTTCTTTTTGTTCTAATGCTTTCAGGCTGTTTTTAAAATTGAGAAACCCAGTTAATGGCTACAGCAGGTTAATAGCATCCAAAGTGATTGTTGCAGCAAAAAAACAAACAAAAAAAAACACTGCACAACTATAACCCAATTCCAAAAATGTTATGATGTGAAAAATATAAATTAAAAAAGAATTCAATGATTTGCACATCTCATAAACCCATATTTTATTCGCAATCAAACATAGGAAACATCAAATTTTTATACTGAGACTGTATTTTACTATTTCATGAAAAATATTAACTCATTTTAAATTTGAAGGCAACAAGCCTCAAAGTTTGGATGGGGCAACAAAAGGTTGGAAAAGTAAATGGTGCTAAAAAGAAATAGCTGCGTATACAAATTATGGAATGATTACAGAATAATGTTCCTCAATGTAAAATTCCAAAGGCTTGAAGTATCTCATCATCTACAGTAGATGATGGCAAAGGATTTGGAGAATATGAAGAAAGGGACAAGGCTGAAAAATTAATATTGGATGCCTTAGGCGACACTGCATTAAAAACAGGCACGATTCTGTCATGGAAATCGCTGCATGGGCTCAGGACGACTTCCAGAATTCAGTATCTGCGAAGAGTGTCATCCACAAATAAAGCTTAAAGCTCTATCGTGCAAAAAAGCCATATGTGAATATGATCCAGACATGCCACTGTCTTCTCTGGGCCAGAGCTCATTTAAAATGGACTGAGGCAAAGTTGAAAACTGTTCCCTAAAAATTATTTTTGGAAAGCATGGACAATGCATCCTCCATACTAAAGAGGGGAGGCACCACCCACAGCTTGTTACCACAGTTATTTTAATTATGCTGCTCCCGTCCATACAACATCTTTTTGTAATAGATGCATCTATTACAACGGCATGTCTTCGTAGTAGAAGAATCTGGGAGATGAACCGGCCTGCCTGCAGTCCAGACCTTTCCCCAAATTAAAACATTTTGGAGCATCATGAAACAAAAAACATGCCAAAGAAACCCAGCTCTGTAAGGTAAAGCTAAAGTTAAGTTTATTTATAAAGCGCCTTTCACAGACAAAAAAAAGTCACAAAGCGCTGTACAAAACAATTAATCAATTTAAAAACAAATTACATCTTTCTATAAAAAAAAGAAACAGTGATAAAACAACAGATTAAAAAGAGTAAAATGAGAGCAATTAACAAAAAGCTTGGTTGAACAAAAAAGTTTTCAACTGGTTTTTTAAAAGAAACGACAGAGTCAGCTAGGCGGCACGCAAGGGGTAAGTTGTTCCAGAGCTTGGGGCTATAGCTTGAAAAGATCTGTCTCCTCTAGTTCTTAATTTTTCTGCGTGGGAGAACTAAGAGATTTTGATCTTCTGATTGAAGACAACGTGTAGGAATGTATTTAACTAGTAACTGAGCTAAATAGTCAGGGGCTTGTCCATTTAAAGCTCTATATGAAAGCAGAAGGATCTTAAATTGAATTCTAAAAGTAACTGGGAGCCAATGCAGAGAAAACAGAATAGGAGTAATGTGTGTTCGTTTGCCAGAACAAGTTAAGAGTCTAGCAGCTGCATTTTGTATCACTTGGAGCCGGGATACAGATGTTTTATTTCAGCCAGTAAAGAGGGCATTACAGTAGTCTAAGCCTGATGACACAAATGCATGGACAACATTTTCCAGATTAGACGGGTAAACTAGGGTTCTCAGTTTAGAAATATTCCGAAGATGAAAAAAAAGGAGCGTGCAATAGATCTTACATGTGAGTCAAATCCCAAGGAGGACTCAAATAATACTCAGAGGTTACGAACTGCAGTCTTTGCAGGTGAACAAAAGAAAGCAGTCGCCTGAGTGATACTAGGATAAATATCAGGAGGAGCTGTGATTAAAGTCTCAGTCTTATCGGAATTTAATACAAGAGAGTTACTAGAGAGCCAAGCACTGATCTGGGATAAACAGTCAACCAGGATAGTTAACCTATCTAACTAGTGAGGTTTAAAAGACAAGTATAGTTGGATGTCATCAGCATAAAAATGGTAAGAGATCCCAGAAAAGGACTGAATGATACCAGCTAACGGACAGATATAAATTGAAAATAACAAAGGACCCAATATAGAGCCTTGGGGGACCCCACAGGGTAGGGATGTTGTGCTAGAGGAGACTGCACCCACCTTAACGGTGAAAGTTCTTCCAAGCAAATAGTAGGAGAACCAATCTAAAGCTGTGCCAGAGATACCAGCCCAGGTTGAGCAACTAGAATCCTATATCAGACAAGAATGGGACAACACTCTGCAAAGAATCTGTTATTAAAAGACTAGGGGATGCTACACAGTGGTAAACATGGCCCTCTCCTAACTTTTTTGATGCCATGATGCTTAGGCCAGGCAAAGGGTAAATATTGGCAGAGAGCTCCCAAACCACAGAGAGATTTCCACTCTTAGTCTCGTTTAGTAATCCTGTGGATTTTGGTCAGTAGACGACAAACGTATGAAACCTTAACTGCACTGACTGCATAGATATTTAATCAGTACTATGAACTGGCATGTTAAAATGTCATGCAGAGCAGCTCTCTGGTGGTTTGATTATTTCCTGGGACATGCTGAGGAAAAAATAATTATTTCACCTTTGTCACAGTAGCTTAAAGCATTAAATGTTCATTTATTTACTTTTTTTTTTTAAATATGAAGGAAAACATCTTCTAAAATGCATGTTTATGTTCTCTTTTATTGGTTTGTCTGCTTGTGAATATCTGAATGATTTGATTCTGTGACGTAATCAAATGTGAAATTTGGTCAATTTTGACAGCACTGCCCACCAAGTCAATTCCCCTCTGTGAAAATGTTTACTGAGGCTCATTTACAGTATTTCAAACTGCATTCAGAATGCAGCAAGAAATATTACTGAGATTCAAATTTGCTGGGCTTTAAATGATGACTGTAGTTGCAAACATGCCAAAATTAAAATGAACCATGACTTTCAGCTTGTATTTATTCACATAGTCTGGGGAATTCTTCATTTGCTGAGTTGATATTTAAATGACAGAATGGAAAAAAACAAAACAAAAACACAGCGTGCAATGAAAAGGAATTACAAAAATAATCAAGTCAGTGATGCTAGAACAACAAATGAGAAGACAGAACGAGAGCCCACGGCTCTGCTTCACCGTGACCCTCCCCCGCCAGTTGCTGCCTGTGGAGCTTCGAAGGTTAAAGTGTGTATACGTGTGTGTGTGGTAGGGAGAAGGGGTGTGAGGACGCAGGACCAAAAATAATTAGAGTACAAATAATTAGATGCAAGCACTCTTGTTGAAGAGTGCACAGCTTGCACAGACAAAATGGGGATAGAGGGATGCTCGAGGCTCAATGCAACCCTCCCTCTGGTCATTTTGGCCAGAGGCAAAATGGTGGGTTTTTTTTCGGGGGGGGGGGTTCAAACTGTATAAATACAAATCTGATATATGTGGCCTTAAAGAAGTAGCATAGCATTCTGCAAAACATGTTTATTTGGCTGATTAATAATCACAAATTTGTTGAATTTGTTTTATGTAAAAATGAATTCACATCTTGCAGAGCTTTGCGCACTGTAACTTACTGCTGTAAAAATACAGGAAATTTTGCAATAACGGAAACCTTACGTACATTTCACGGAACAATACAGTTTATTTTTCGAAGACTCTTGGGAATGTCAATGTTCAAAATCTTATTTTACAATTATCGTGATAGTTTTTTAAATTATGCAGTGTTTAGGCTTTAACTGTTGTGGATGTGCGATGTTTTCACAGACAGTATAAGTAAGTAAGATGGACATAGCTGCTTGGTCTGAAAAGTGAAGCACCTTAAATCTGCATTCTTTCTAATGGCCAGCAGGGGGTGACTTTTCTGGTTGCAAAAAGAGTTCTGCTTGTATACAAGTGTATGAAAAGATTTTTCCTCAGCTCCCTTTCTGTGCCCTTAGTAAACATCTTCCTGTTGAGTTTATGGGCTCAATCGCTCATGTCACATTATATTGAATAAAACATTAAGTTAATTTTGTAAATTATGATCATTATTAAAACGCCAAGATGGAGATACAAAAAGTACAGTATACAAAAGCATACTGTAGATACAAGCAAGATGTAGATACAAGCAGTGGAAATGAGCTTCCTCTTAAAAA
Source organism: Pterophyllum scalare (assembly GCA_024447675.2). Classification (NCBI taxonomy): domain Eukaryota; kingdom Metazoa; phylum Chordata; class Actinopteri; order Cichliformes; family Cichlidae; genus Pterophyllum; species Pterophyllum scalare. The sequence goes on along the minus strand of JAMQGT020001563.1, from coordinate 27,420 downwards.
TGTCTGGGCTCAGCCTTGGAGAAAGGCTGAAGAGCCTGGTTGTTCAGGAGGAACTCTGAGCTGATATTTCCTTCACCTACTTTTTTGCCAAGTGTTTGGTGGCGTTTCCCTCTTTCACAGATGGTAATGAATGATGATGAAGTGCTAAGATTTGCAGAATTAACTTTTTGACCATCAACACAGCATTCGGGGTGCTGGCAGAACGTGGCCATGGAAGTAAGTAATTTGAGACGCAGACTGAAACTCCTGTAGCAAAAAGTCATGTCTAGCCAGGGTTCAACTTCAGGGAGGTTATTAAAATGCTGAACAAAGCAAAATGCGTGTAATTATGCAATGCAGAAAGCAGAGAAATTGTAAAAAAAACAAAAACCCAAAAAAACAAAAAGAAAAAAACCTGATATCTTGCTATTGTTAGAAAACCCCTCCTGTCTGATCAGTTTTTAATAACACAATTACTTTAATGGACAGTGATGAATAAGTTTTATTACAGTAGAAGTCTTTCTGAAGTGCTGTAACTAAGTTTAAAGATACAATTCCTTCATTATTATGCTCTTCAGTGCCATGTGCCAACACAGTGCAGAGCAGCTACCTAAACTCTGCTCCCAGTGAGGTAGATTATCTCATCAATAGTTTTACATCCTCACTGCGTACGACTTTGGATGCTGTGGCTCCTCAGAAAAGGAAAGCCTCAAATCAGAAGTACATGACTCCCTGATATAACTCACAAACGCGCAGCGTAAAGTAGATAACCCGTAAGCTGGAGAGGAAATGGTGTCTCACTCATTTAAAAGATATTCATTTAGCCTATAAAAAAGCCCTCCGTAAAGTTAGGCCATGTTACTATTCATCACTAATTGAAGAAAATAAGAACAACCCCAGGTTTCTTTTCAGCACTGTAGCCAGGCTGACAAAGAGTCAGAGCTCTGTAGAGCCGAGTATTCCTTTCACTTTAACTAGTAATGACTTCATGGATTTCTTCACGAATAAGATATTAGAGAAAAGATTATTCATACCATTCCAAGATTTATCTTCATGTTCGCTGATTTCAATACTGCTGGTATTTGTTTAGACTCTTTGCTCCGATTGATCTTTCTGAGTTAACTTCAATAGTTACTTCCTCCAAACCATCAACATGTTTATTAGATCCCATTCCTACTAGACTGCTCAAAGAAGTCTTTACCAATTATTGAATGCTTCAATCTTAAATATGATCAATCTGTCTTTATTAGCTGGCTATGTACCACAGGCTTTCAAGGTGGCAGTAATTAAACCGTTACTTAAAAAGCCATCACTTGACCCAGCTGTCTTAGCTAATTATAGGCCAGTCTCCAACCTTCCTTTTCTCTCCAAAATCCTTGAAAGAGTAGTTGTAAAACAGCTAACTGATCATCTGCAGAGGAACGGTTTATTTGAAGAGTTTCAGTCAGGTTTCAGAATTCATCACAGTACAGAAACAGCATTAGTGAAGGTTACAAATGATCTTCTTATAGCCTCTGACAGTGGACTCATCTCTGTGCTTGTCCTGTTAGACCTCAGTGCAGCTTTTGATACTGTTGATCATAACCATTTTATTACAGAGATTAGAGCATGCCATAGGTATTAAAGGTACTGCACTGCAGTGGTTTGAATCATATTTATCTAATAGACTCCAGTTTGTTCATGTAAATGGGGAGTCTTCTTCACACACTAAGGTTAATTATGGAGTTCCACAGGGTTCTGTGCTAGGACCAATTTTATTTACATTATACATGCTTCCCTTAGGCAGTATTATTAGAAAGCATTGCATACAATTTTCATTGTTATGCAGATGATACTCAGCTTTATCTATCCATGAAGCCAGATGACAAACATCAATTAGTTAAACTGCAGGAATGTCTTAAAGACATAAAGGCCTGGATGACCTCTAATTTCCTGCTTCTAAATTCAGATAAAACTGAAGTTCTTGTACTCGGCCCCACAAATCTTAGAAACATGGTGTCAAACCAGATACTTACTCTGGATGGCATTACCTTGGCCTCCAGTAACACTGTGAGAAATCTTGGAGTCATTTTTGACCAGGATATGTCCTTCAATGTACATATTAAACAAATATGTAGGACTGCTTTTTTGCACTTGTGCAATATTTCTAAAATTAGAAACATCCATTTCTCAGAGTGATGCTGAAAAGCTAATTCATGCATTTATTACTTCTAGGCTGGACTATTGTAATTCATTATTATCAGGCTGTCCTAAAAGCTCCCTGAAAAACCTTCAGCTGATCCAAAATGCTGCAGCTAGAGTACTGACAGGGACTAGAAAGAGAGAGCATATTTCTCCCATATTGGCTTCTCTTCATTGGCTCCCTGTTAAATCCAGAATAGAATTTTAAAATTCTTCTTCTCACATACAAGGTCTTGAATAATCAGGCCCCATCTTATCTCAAAGACCTCATAGTACCATATCACCCCAATAGAGCACTTTGCTCTCAGACTGCTGGCTTACTTGTGGTTCCTAGGATACTTAAGGGTAGAATGGGAAGCAGAGCCTTCAGCTTTCAGGCCCCTCTTCTGTGGATTCAGCTTCCAGTTTCCATTCAAGAGACAGACACCCTCTCTATTTTTAAGATTAGGCTTAAAACATTCCTTTTTGATAAAGCTTACAGTTAGGGCTGGATCAGGTGACCCTTAACACTCCCTTGGTTTGCTGCTATAGACCTAGACTGCTGTGGCTGTTCCCATGACGCACTGTTTCTTTTCATTCACTTCTTTTTACTCTGATTATACACCACTCCGCATTTAATCATTAGTCATTATTAATCTCTGGCTCTCTTCCACAGTGTGCCTTTTATCCTGTCTCTCTCCCCTCAGCCCCAACCGGTGGTGGCAGATGACTGCCCCTGGCTGAGTCTGGTTCTGCCAGAGGTTTCTTCCTGTTAAAAGGGAGGTTTTCCTTCCTACTGTTGCCAAATGATTGCTCATAGCGGGTCATTTTGACTTTTGGGTTTTCTCTGTAATTATTGTAGGGTCTTTACCTTACAATATAATAAGCCTAATATAATATAATATCCCTGTTCATAATCTGGATAAACAATCTTAGGAAACTATCCAATTCTGGTTTTTCTGACCAGTATTTTTAAAAACTACAATAAGCAAATAAACAAAAAAACTAAAGCTAATACTAATTCTAGTAATCTAAAATAAATTAAAGATATTAATAATATAATAAGAAGTCTGTCTATGAAACTCATTCAGCTGGCAGGGATTGTGGCTGAGGAGTCCTGATGTAATTGCTCAGTGAAGCTTTCATTTTTCAGTGCACACAAAGCTACACAACAGAGCAGATACCAGTTAGTTCGCAAGATTCGGGTCACCTGAAACAACCTATTAGATCAATGATAACCACACATCAAACACACAGACTGCAGTCAGTTCGAAGCTGGTGAGATGGTTCAGTGCTTGTGGGGAAAACAAAGCTCAAGTGAAGCGAGAACGGTGGGCTCAGTCACGAATGTGGCATCCCTCCACGCTGATCATCGTGGACATTTAGAGGCAAGCTGCTGCTGCACATAAACACCATGGACAGAGGACAGATGGACAGGCAGCAAAAAGTAGATCATTTAAAGAAAAATTCAAAGCCTTTAAAGGAAAACATTCATGGTTGAAAAATAAATGTTGACACCACCCATGCTGCCAAACCTAATCAACATGCACAAACGTGCTGTGCAGTTCGAGGTCAGAGGCCAGCGCTAAATGAGAGGGGATGAGTAAAAGCAGCTTCAAATGGGTGACAAGCAAGAGGTCAAGGTACGATCAAAGGATGAGACACTAAAACGGTGAACAAGAGAACTACATGGCCTTTAAAGAGGGAGAAAACTGCCAACATCCATCTGTGTGCATTTCACTTCCCTTCATCTCCATGCTCAGTGTCCTTCCCACTCCTTTCCTTTTGACTATGATGGGCTGCCCCCTTTAAAATAATGAAATAAATAAATAAATAGCATTCCTCCCCCCTACCCGAGGGTGGGCAGCCCATGCAGGAAGGTAAACATGTCCACTGTGGTGAGCTCAGACCACGCGGATGCTTTGCTGCAGGTAACAGTTGTCCTCCACAGCTCTGTGCCCACAAGCAACATCTCAGCATCCACTAGCCGTGCAGACTAGCCTATGTCTGAACAGATTTCCACTTCACTGCCAAACCGTCCCTCCTCAAGCAAGGACATCCACGGATTTGACGGGAAGGTTGATTCAAATCAGGGTCAACAGTCTTACCTCTACCTACAGCACCTGGCTGATGGCATGTATTCTGTCTGAAAAGCATCACCTTTTTGACTTCTGAAGTGCTGACTTTTTTTGTAAATACTTCTATTAGACACGTTGGAATTCTTCTTGAAGGCTTAGTGGGTGTTTAGATGAAAATGGCCCTGCGATAAATTAATGCAAAGGGCTGAGCTGGTGAGGAAAGGTTGTTTCAGATAGCGGTGAGACAATGAAAAACACAATATCTAGTTTTAGATATTAGTTTTAGAGGCAGATCCACAGCTCTGAATAATAATGAGAGAGCAAACTCCTTCAATGTGGGTAATACTACTACAGTATGAGCCAGAAATCCGTGGCAATCACCTTACCTGAGAATCACCAGGTCAGCTGCTCGTATCAGCCAGAGTTGATACTGAATAGAACATTAAGTCAATTTTGTAGCTTTTGGTCATATTGTTTCAGACTTTGCACACCAATATGCAACATCACAAAAGCTACATACATCTTTTATACTGTCTATGTTCTCCTCTTGTTTTTAATGCAGTTGAAAAGAGCAACACAATCATGGCAACTACTGGCTTGAATTTGCCATGAAAATCCAAAGGGTGTGACATTTAAGCCTCCTCTCTTTCACTCCCACCATTAACAGTGAACAACCACAGTTGCCTAGTGCATTAATGACTAACATCAACAAACTAAGGCTACCCCCAAAATTACAGCAACTTGCAGCCTTGTTGCCTCTGAACTGACTGCTTCAGAGACGGGCAACAGGTCAGTGACCACTTGGAGTCAGCGCTGTGATAAAACGGCAATAAGACAGGGTCTGCAATTTAATAAGGTCAAGTTGACAATTACATGCAATCTGTTTTCAGAATACAGTAATTAATTATGATAAACTGATGAAGAACTGCTGCCGTCTAAATATGCAGAAATTCACATTAACAACTTATATTCAGAGTCCAGTCAAAGACTTCGATTTGAAACAGAAATTCCTCCACAAATAGTGACACAGTTGCTGCAGGACGAAGATCTAACTGGAAAATGACATAGGCACTTGGTAACCTTGCTCTTATATAGAAACATAACAGAATACAATGAGTTGGCAAGCAGCTGAGTCAAGATTCCTTATTCCTAAGAGATGCATTGCAGATGATTTGCACTTATATGCCTTTTTCAGTTAGATGTCAATTATTTTCAAACCCTTGCCTGTCAGTCTGAATCAGAACGTGATCGTTTGCAGACAGGTTGCTCTCCACCAGGTTTTACTCTATTGTGACTGAGCCATTACCAAATAAGTTAATGTTAGCTAGTATTTAGCAATAAGAATAAAGTTTTATCTAAAGATGCCCATCTTGTAAGGATAAAATAATCAGATTTTTTTCATGTTTTAATCACATTAAAAAGATGGTATTATGCCATAAGTAACGTGACAGGAAATAATAACTACTGATAGTTAATTCTGGAAACTTTATTTTCCAGATTGTGAGTGAATCTGGTTTAAAACAGCTCTTATGCTGCTGCCACGGTGTTACTCGGTCTAACGCAGTAACCTGAACTATCCATCAAAGTGACCAATGACATTAGGCCACACAGGTTCCGCTCATACTGTGAGAAGTCAGTTTCTTCATGGGCGTAGAATTCATAGACATATATATATATATATATATGTCTATGGTAGAATTCTGCAATACGCGCAGTGTTGTTTTCGTTAACGATGACGAAATTATTTGACGACCCTTTTTTTCACGACGATAACGAGACAAGATGACGAGATAAACATGGCTCTTTGATGACTAAAACATGACGAGACCTCTGTGAGTTTTCGTTGACGAGACTTAGATGAAAAGGTTAATGGATGTTCCGTCAGTCATCCAAAATGCATGACATGTCTGCCTATTGAGCTTGTGATCTGTCAGTCAAAAGCTAGAACCTATCAGTAATCCTGCTGCATCCCATCTATTTTTTGGTCATGCCCACCACCTCCATTACTTTAATTCAAGATTCAAGAGATTCAAGAGTGTTTTATTGTCATATGCACAGTAAACAGTCAGTTACACTGAACAAAGAAATTATTACTCTGCACTTCTTCTGCTCCGGCTCAATAATAATAACTATTGAAATATATAAATATATAAAAATAGACAAAATGGATTTTAGCCATCAGTGAATCTTGTAATGGCACAAAGCAAAAGATGTAACAGCCAACGTGGGGGTAGTTAGTCAAATTAGCTGTCATAGAGCATGTATCTGACATCAGTAGCTTTGCCATGTAGAAGTCAGCTTTGGTGTCATGATACTGACACGCAGGTATACAGTTTATGCTGGTCTCTCAGTTGCTGCACATGATTTGTGAGATCCAGTACATGCACACAGCTTGCACGTAGAATGAAAGCTACACACGAACATGAAAGGAACGCTGACCGCCGTACAGTTAACTATTATTAACATGCTTTTTCTTGAAGTTATTCAGAGCAGCTGTACACGTAAACACAAGACTGCATTAAATCACGCAATGTAAACTGTTTACCCCAAAATATTCAATCATGAAGAAAAAGAAAGTGTATGCACGTAATCACAGCCAGTGACCCACAAGCAGAGGATAACTGGAAATGTTGTGTTGGTGTATGACATTTACACACAGAATGATGTGAATAGTTAAACTGAACATTGCTGGCGCTCTACTTTAATGGATAACAAACTTGAGCTTCCAATGGTTCTTCATGTGGGGAATATATAGGCCACATTCATCTGCTCAGTAACAGCATAGAATTACTTCTAGTGCAGAAATGTGCAATGAAAAAAACAATCAACTTGAACTAATTGCACAACAACTGCCAAACTGAAAATTCAGGTCATCTATTTGGCGTACAGTACACTGATTTTCATAGAGTCCAGCCTATATGCTGCATAATCCCGTTCCTCTTTTAATGCGTAGGTGGACAAGGTGTGGGCTGATGTTCATTACTTTCCTCTCTGCGAGTCGATACTCTTCCTTAGTCTTCAAGTGCTCCCTCGGTGATGCTATGGATACCCTTGCTGCCAAATACAGCATTATACCAACTGTGTGTGTGTGTGAGAGCACATGTACAGAAGAGAAAATGATAAGATGAGAGTGACAGGAATATTCATCTACTTCCAAGATTTTGTCTATAATAATATATCTAAATATTTAAAAGAGTTCTTTTTTGACAATATTGTTTCACTGCTACAGAGCTACCACCACCCACTGGTGAAAGGTGTCAGTGTGTGCCTTGCTTCTGTAAGTGACAGGAAGCATGTTTGTTAAAAAAAATGTCACCAACAGTGCTCTCTTGAGGGCTGAATCTAGAAGCTTTGCTGCCTCAAGACAGGCAGGGATGAGAAAAAAAAAATCCACCATGAATGGTAATGTGGCTGTAAAATATGACTTTGGATGAGACCAGTCTCAGGGCTCCAGGTCTGACAGACATGGAGGGGACAAAGGATGATGATGGTTGCTGTTTCCCTTATGTTTACCATCATTTCCCTACACAAACAGAGACCAGACTGGAAAAGGCCAGAGAACTTCAGAGTCCACAGCTGGCAGGCGGTTCAAAAGAAGTGGACAGAGTGAAAAGGGAGAACTAAGAGATGAGGAAGAGTGAGAGAGGGGTAAAGGCAATCAGAGAGAGAGAGACAGAGAGAGAGAGAGAGAGAGAGAGAGAGAGAGAGAGCGCTAAGCTGCCTGCAGACACCACACGGCTCAGAGCAGATCGACAGTGACGGCTTGCTGATTAGTCAACTTGCAGCCCCCAAGACTGGAATCTGCGTGCACGCACACATATGCAGAGCTGCACTGGAGTTCATTTAAATAAATCCAGCTTTTATCAGTACTCAAAACACATGCACACACACCTAAACAAATGGATACTCATGACACCTGAAGGAGGCTCAAGCAGTAACCTTGAGTCTGTGAAAGCAGGGCTTGAATTTCAGGGAAGGATTGTAGATATTTCATATAATATAACTGATTCCTGCACACATAAAATTGTTCAGCTTAACATATAAACATTATGATGATAACTGGGCAGAAGTGCTCCAGTGGTGGACCGATACCTGACCTAGACAAACATTGGTGCGCTTGGTAGCATCCACAGAAAGGTGTCAAATATAAGAAGGTGAGCCATACTCTGAATGGCATCAACTTACCTTACCAAAAAAATCTGGAGGACCACCTTCTTTCATCTGTGCAGTATTACCACAATTAGAAATGACAGTTCTTACGAAGCAGATGTTAACAACATTCATTTTCAGCATCCTCAGACAGGTACAGGTGAGGCAACAGTCCAAAGAACATTTCAGCATTTCAGTCAGTTATAACGATGAAACAATGAGCTGCTCAATTGCAAAATATAGGGAGCAAACATGACAGAGACCAGGGAAAGATCAGAGACAAGAGTGAAGAAAGCCACCAAGACAAAGTCAGCTCAATCTCATCTGTGTAAATATAGGCGTGGAGATGATGTTGATTAGCCTTCAGGATTAATTACCTTAAGGAGATAGATGGGGATATTGCTGAAGTCCACAGGGAGTTTGAGAAGGAAACGGGCAGAAAACTCTCCTGTCTGGGAAAAAGAAAACCAGAGGAAGGAAATGAGGTAAATTGCAGGTCCTCAGAAAGCAAAGAAAATACTTCAGATATGGAAAAAATATCAGTAACAATATTTTATAATGCTTCACTTTTGATATCAGTACTGAAAATGATTGAAGAATATATTTTGGCTCTAAACTATTTTAACTATCAATAAATCAAGACTGAGCACCTCTATAAAATTAGGTGTTTGGCACTTTGCTGGTCTGGAGCATTTAGGTGTGTGTTAACAGAATACCACAGTCTTCCCAGGGATGGCAATCCCAGTAAATTCACCCCAAGGTCCAACCATGCAATACTCAGCAAAATTGCAAAAGACCCAAGAACTACATCTTACACTCTACAGACCTCAGTCAGCATTAAAGCTCATGATGGTGCAATTAGAAAAAAAGACTGAACAAATACGGCCTGTTTGGAAGGGTTGCCAGGAGAAACGCTCTTCTCTCTAAAAAGTTTGTTCAGATATGTTCTGAGCAAACACTTCTGGAACAATGTCCTTGGACAGACAAGACCATACCACAATTTGGTGAAAACCAAACAGAGCATATCACTGCGGAAGGGTGATGATTTAAGCTAGGTTTGCAGCCACAGTAACTGCGTACCTTGCAGTCATTGAGTCAACCATGAACTCCTGTACACCAAAGTATTCTAGAGTCAGGTGTGACACCTTCTGTCCAACGGCTAAAGTTTGGTCGAAACTGAGTCATGCAACAGGACAATAATCCCAAACACAGCAGCAACTCTACAACAAAATGGCTGAAAAAGAAACTAATCGAGGTGGTGAAATGGCTCAATCAAAGTCAAGACCTCAACTCAACTGTGCCTGAGCTAATGCCCACAGACCTCAACGAAAGGAAGCAATATTATAAAGAAGAATGGCTGATGAGGTCATACAGAAAACAATAACTTCAAGTGATTGCTGCCAACAGTTTTTTTTTGTTTGTTGCTTTTTTGCTTTGCTCAAATCTGCACATTTTTCCCCAGTTCTAATCACACAAACTTACATCAGATGAAATTCAGTCTATATTTTCAGTTTTTCTTTTCTCTTTTTTTTTTTTTGGCATATTTAACTTGGAATGTCATGCAAAAGTGCTCCCTACACAAAATTAAACTAGCAATGTTTACATCCACCTAAACCGTTTGATCACTGGGTCACCTCAGTAAACTTTTTAAAACTGTGAGACAGTAAAGAGTCTTTAAAGTTTCAAATGAATTCAAATATCCTTCCTGGATGGACTCGCGTCTCGCTGTGACACAATGAACACAACAATATAGCGCATGTTTGGCTCATTTCTTTCACTGGGTTCAACAAACTACATTTTATTTAAAATAATGCCAACACTGTATTTGAAGTGTTATATGTTATATGCAAATTTATGCAGTATGATGTTCCAAGGCCAAACACTGAATCTAAATGTACAACCTGTGGTGTAAGCAGACAAGTGGTTCATCAGTTATTTCTCACTGTACTTTAAGATAATGTCTTTACACAGGAAAACGGAAGAATAAGAATGACCTGAAAATCGGGATTTTTTCCTGAGGCTTGCAAACAGACTATGTGCAGTTATACTGTATGTCTAGTTGCACGAAAAAGTGTGAAATAGTCAAAAGTACAACTGTTGTGTTGTTAGGTTGTGTTGGCAGGTTGTGTTTGCCTGTAATTTTTTTTTATAGATAAACAATGAAGAAATCCTGGTAATTCCAAACACGTCCTTGCAACGGCATGTAATTCCATGTTTATGTTCCATGTTAATTCCATGCAGTCTGTCCTCACACTGCATGGATGTTAATTGCAGCCCAAATATATTTCGCATTTTATTTAATTCTCTCCAATAGTACAACTTATTTATAAAAAAAGATAACCATCTTGCTCTTTTTTTGAAAGTACAACTGCTGCTAACAAGCTGCACTTAACCAGCCCTTCCTGTCACGTTTGCAGAACGGCAACTTTTTCCACACACACACTGATTATACATTAAAACACAAATGACAATACAATCTTTGATTTCACATCCTCATTTTATTTGCCGTTTGTTGACGATCAATCAGTTCTAGTAGTAGTGCGCATAGTTAGCAGGTTTTGTATATTCAGTGCTGTTAAATTCATCTTGCTGAGGGGGTCCGTTTGGCTGCCGTCATCTGACGTCAAGTGAACATGAGATAGGCCTTGGAATGCACAACTCTTAAATACAGGAAATGTTGACATCTGTTGTTTTCAATTTGACATTTGAGTTAAGTATTCAGTTATTTGGGGTTTAATTGTGCAAGTTAAAGCAACTATTAAACTAACTGTAATTTGGTAGTATTTGGTTCCTCTGTGTGTCTAACTCAGTCTGATCAGGCAGTGTAAAAGTTTCCCTCTGTTTCTTGTCTGCTGGGTCTGTTTTGATCAGTTTGGCATGAGTTTGTTTTGTTACAGTGTTACATTACGTTGGAATTTTAACTTGAGTTTGGTTCGTTTATTTGACCTTCTTCAAGAGCCCAGAACTACTGCCTGTCTTCATTTAAAAAAAAATAAATAAATTTAGGGGTTAAATAAAATATATTTGCTTTCAAACCTAATTGTGCTTGTCATGCCTAACCAGCTCCGTTCCTCACAGCGCAGGGCAGAACAAGGACTACCCTCTGCAGTTGCAGTCCGAGGTGGAGTTTGAGCCTGTCCACCCAACAAGAGAATTGCTGGACAGGCAGCTGCATATAGTGTTTACTTATTTACTTGCAATTAAAATACTTGCTGAGGAGTGCCTTAAAAAAGGTATAATTTTATAATCCTTTAAAGCATGGGTGTGCCTCTTTTCACATGAACTTACATGGGCGCACTGCCATAAATACAGTTAAATTCTGTGGGAGGAATAACGTCATGGAGATATAAGAAAAAGAGTTAGGATTCACAATGGCTTACTTTTTCAAAGCACTAATGACCAAGCTACATGAACGTATTTAACCAGCAAAATAAGATATTGAGATTGCAAGCGTGTACTGGGCAAGATGGGAACAAATACACAAATTTTGTGCACATAACACAAAATAAGTTTATACATATACCCAAGATCAAGGATGCAAGGAAAAAAAGAACAGATTTTAAACTTCATAATTAAGAAAGCATTACTAACATCAGAATGAGTTTACGGTCTCTGTTGTCTTTGGCCAAACAAAGGAAATAATGCACAGGCACCATGTTTGCAGCTCGAAGTGACTCTTTATAGGTCACATTTAAAATGATTTTAAACTCACTTAGCGTGGCCATCCCAAAGATTTAGTAGATTTTTCACTTCCAGGCAAAAGAGTTGCACATTTAAATGCTTTTTGCCTTTTGAGGACAGTATAATGGAATACGCCTTGGGAATGAAGACAATAGCTCCTCATCCTTCTCTGACAGATGTAAGAGGTAGTAACATGGGAGCAAACCAACAATAGCCTTGTAAATAAGAATATAACAGTGGAATAGCACATGAACAGTGTTTTCAGTGTAAACCTTTCCTTTGTGTTTTTGTAGCTACCATCACGCAGCTCTAACTTTGTTAAAACCTAGAACATCACAAGCGCAAAGTCCCTAAACAGGAGCTTACCCAGCTGTTCTTGCGTCCTGCATAAATCTCCATGTTGCGGCCGTAGTTGGGGTCTTCCAGCAGGCTGTCATACTCAAAGAGAAGTCTAGAGCTCTCGCGCAGACGCAGGCACTGGTAGTGATGGTACTGCTGGATGAGCTCCTCCACCAGCTGGAGCAGACATTCAGGATTCCCAGCATCCCAGTGGACCAAATGCTGAAGCAGACACCAGAGATGTGTCAGGAAAGAAATTAACATCTCATCCATCAACAAGTCAACATGTTCGCATTGTTCTTGTTGTTCTTTTCTTTCTTTCTTTTTTTTTTTTAAATGACCCATCTCTGTCATTTTAGTTGCTACAACAGCTTGGTCGCTTGAGGGTTGGTGTTACTCCAAGAGTGGTGGAAAAAAATATAAAGTCCAAATAAAGGTGAGGTTGTAGTGGGTGAACGGTTTAAAACAAGAGATTTGACCAAATAGACTGGCATCTCTGTCCTGTGTGAAACCAAAAGTAAGTGTAGAATTATAATTTTAGACTATCAAAAAAATAATAAAGTAAAATCTGTTGTCAAAGGCAATGTGGTTAAGTTTTGATCAGATGTTGGAGTTGAGATAGTGTGTTGGAAAATTATAACATATCACCCAAATCTAGACTATAGATTACTTTGCAGGAAGTAATTTGGAACCCATCAGCTAGTATGCTCAATCTTCTCCCTCTGAAGGGCAAAGGACAATATTTTGGCACTTGTGGTATAGCCTCGTTTCGTTTCGTTTATTAGGATCCCCGTTAGCTACAGCAATACTGCAGCTATTCTTCCTGGGGTCTCCAAATCTTCAAATTATAACAGTGCATTCTAGACACACATAACATACACTTTCCCACAAAGTAAAAACACTATACAAACAACAAAAGAGATACAGAAAATAGAAAAGAAAGTTAAAACAGAAAAATAGGATAAGCTAGGATATGGACTCACTATTTGAGGCCCTCAAACATGGAGGGTGACGACTAAAATATGTAGTCAGATCTCCAATTTCAGCAACCTATTACGAATTGGTTACAACACTGGTAAATATTGTAAATTAACTGCTACTATCTGTAGCAGTATAGACCGACCTGAAGAACATGGTTGGGGGGGGGGGGTTCATCTTGGAAAGAGGTTAGTTGCCTAATCCTGACCAACTGACTTCCCATTACAAGATCAGAGGAGAAGGGCAGTGCTAAAGGATGTCCTGTGGCCAGATTTAAACTGATACGGAAAAGTACCGAGTTTAAACTCATGTTTGTGCCACATTTCTGAGCTGTGCTGCCATACTGAGTGAAGATTTTGGATAACAAGGTAGTCTGTCATGTCAGGATGCATGACTTTACTCCAGTAATAAAACGTATGGTCTTAAAGTAGATGAGATTTAGTGTGCTTCACACATCTAAATGTTCTGTTTCACCAATCTCAGTTTCAGTCACCACAAGCAGAACTTAACCCTTTGGAACCAATATGCAAATTTGCGGGACAGAGTTACAACCATCTGCCACACGTGAGTGAGCAGAACCAACCAAACATGACCGACTGGTCTAATTGTAACCAAATAAAATAAAACTAAATGTCCCTTTCCCCCCTCTACTTGAAAAGAAACCAGTCCGCTGATGCACAAGGAATAAAAATAATTATAATTAATGTGAACAACACCGTGCAAAAATAAACTGCAGAAAACATGTCAGGTCTAATCAAGACAAATGGATGGCTGCGCAACTGTGACAATGAATGCTGGGAGAGCTTTTATAACAGAGATGCAGAAATCAAGACCAAAGCAAAGAAAAATAAATTACCGGATTTAATGAGTTTACCTCACTGTCTGGACTGGAAACGGCTGTGCGTGTTCATTCAAAGAGATTTAAATGATAATTTAAAATTGCTCTTTGACGAGCGGCCATTTGTCACTTCTAGTTTTTACACAACTGCTGCCTTGTTCACAACAATGCAAGGTGATTAGATACAAGTCATTTTATAAAATGTAAGATTAAACCTACCAGTGGGGAAACTTTTTCTCCCCCGAAATATTGAACATGCAGAGATGATGAAAAGGGGGAAAGGTCAAATGAGTTTTTGGCTTAAGGATGACGCCAGTTTCTGGTCTTGAAAAGAGAAAGTGAATCTCCAACTCATTCTGAAAGTGAAATAACTGATGACAGATTCAAACTGTGAATAACTCAAGACCAGGCAATCCAACCAGATGACTGCCATGGCCAAAGTAAATGTGAAACTTCCCCACCTTGCTTTAAGCACTCAAGCCAATTAAATGCAGGTCAACCTAAATGATGAGGGAACTGGAACACAGAGCTGTTTTAGTGTGCACTAAAATGTGGAGGATTAATAGGTGCTGGGGATGCTGTAACCCTTAATATGCATTTCATTAAGGTGTCAAAATCAAGATGTATTTGACTTGTATTAGCTTGTCTCCTCAACTGTCTGGCTCCCTGGCAGCCCAATGGAGAAGGCTTCCATTGTTTCAGAGCAAACCACTGCCCTTTTTTGTCATGGGAGGAGGAATGGCAAGGGCAGGCTAAACAGAGACAGTGACCTCATCGTCCTGACCTACCAGTGGTTACCAGCAATGCCGGGATTCCCGAAATGAGGGGGAGATGAAAACAAGGATGGGCATTGTCCAAAAGAGGCAGTCAGTGCCTTGCGGCAGGAGGGAGCTGAAACCAAGGAGAGAGTAAGGAAGTGCTGTGTCAGGATTGTGACACAGAATATCAGCGAAACTCCACTGAGGAGGGCGAGAGGCAAGGAGGAGGGATAGGAGGTGAGAGAGGGGTAGGAAAAACACAGCAGTGCTCAAGCAAGTAGGCCAAGGCCAAAAGAAAAAAAAAAAAAACTGGACTGAGCCTAGGCATTTATACTCTCTGTGATTAGTAACAATAAAAGTGTAAAGTTAACTGAGTGAGGAGAGCTGCAGTGAAATGTTTTTTAATCAGTGTTTAAATTATGCAGCTGTGATGGACATATCAGAGAACTGCTGTTGAGAAAAAGCACAGGAATGAGACAGGCTGTTTCACAGAAACACTCCCTCTGTAATTATACTTAAGGTGCCCTCAAGCTCAGTACTTAACCTCTCCTCCACCGGAGCTATTCATTGGCCAATGATACAAGGGCTGAGCCTCTGCTGGGCGGCTCCCAGGTGAAGGAGACTGCTGCTCAAAAGGTTGACTCTTCCCTGTATAAAGCTGCTCTGTACTCAGGCATTTGTTTCGCTGGTTTCGCAGGAAATCCTTGAAACTGAAACCTGATCACAGATACTACAAAGCTGCTACAGTTAATATTATGAATTTCTGCCTCAAATTACATGTTCCTCCATTTAGTTGTCAAGACATCTCACCTAACACCACAAATACACCAAGAGGAAATGCTAAATGTCAGTAAAACTCATCCTCTGAGAAACGGGAATATCTGCACAAAATTTGGTGCCCATAAAGCCTAAAAGTGTTCCAGCACATGAACTTTGGACACTGTTGGGCAAATCAAGTCAGGCTTTTGTCTGCAGTTAACCCTTTTGCACACAATCATTTCATGCCCACTTGGACTGAGTTGGACATTTGTGTTCACACATGCAGCGCCGCCTGGTGTGCATGTTTGAAAACCATAGAAAGTATATGAAATATGGACACACACACAGGTTTGTAAAGTCCCAACGTGAAGCCTCAGTTTGAGCACGATATGACAGACGAGAGGTCGATGTGACTGAGAAACTGAGGCACATTGCTTGCTTACGGACGTAATGACTTGCCAGTCAAAAACTAGTCACAAATTAGTGACTAGTGAGCATATTTCAGGGGCAGCCCATTCAATTGATGCTCCATAAAAACTCTGAGCTGCTGGTTGTGGAATACTCAGGGGACATTAGGACTTATATTCTGAATATCTGCAGCATATTTTAATGCATTCAGTCGACTTGTAAAATTTTTTCACATTCATGACAGTCAAAGGATCACCAAAATAAGGGGTAGTATCCAATATAGGGAACATGAACATATAAAAATTTCACAGTAGCTATGTTTGAGATAATTGAGACTGAGTCAAAGTCTTGGACTAAGTCACTGACCGACCAACCAAACATCCAACACTGCCTTAGAACCAGGCTGTGAGGATGAGCTAAAAAATTCATAATTAAGCACAGGGCAGTGAACTTGTCTCTGTCTCATATTGTTCTTAATGTTCTGACTTTTGAGTTAACAATGTAGTGCTTGAGTGCTGCAGAAAAACATTGGTCAAACACAGAGGCAGGGAGAATGAAAAGCACTGAGCCAAAAAGCAATGTTCATGTGTTGCAGAGTGTGTATGTGTCTGTGTGTGTAGACATGCGAGTCTGAACAGACTCTTCACTGAATTGATTTTACACGCTCTGCTGAAGGCTGTGTGTGCCAAAACAAATCTATGTGTTTTTTTTTTTTTTCATGAATAGGATAAGCCCTGCGGAAAATGTACAGATTTGATACATGGGGGAAAAAAAAACAAAAGATGCAATAGTCACAATCTAGGCTACTTGAAAGCTAAGATTGAACATTTGATGAGATGAAGTGGGAAAAAAATCCATCTATATGCCCTCTAGAGCAGTCTGTATAGAAGGCACACATCTCTCTTAGGGCTTTAACCACAGGGGGTAGCTATCATGGTCTCAACAATAGTCCCTGGTTCAATCTGGACCTTATAATCCAATTATTTTGTCAAAACACAGTGGCTAAACCTGTGTCAAAAGATTAAGCCTAACCTTGGCTGATGATAAAACCAGTCACCTATAATAAATAAAAACTGATACCTTCCATTTTTGAAAAGAGCTCATATCTGTAAGGGAAGCAATTTATAATCGTATTACCTTAAGATATTAGGATTTGATTCAATATCAATGTTAAAAACTGCAGATTAAAAATATATTGGATTAGCATTAGGATTTAGCATTTTGGGGGTATTCATGTGTCAGCGTGTCCAAGTCAACGCTGAAAACACAGTCAAAATAGCTTAGACTTAAATATTATAGAACACTACGCCTTTTAAAAGAAAATGCTACTTCTCTCTGCCTATTGATTAATTTGCTCAAATTACACCTTTTTAAATTAAACGGGCAGCGTGTGGTTTTACGCATGAAAAGAACAGCTTGGTTTTAAAGTAAATCAAAGAAAACAGTTCATAAAGAGAACTTATAATCCATTGGGCCTAGTTCTGAAATAGTTGCTCTTCAGAGTATATTGAGACTTGCTGTCGGTACATGTGCATTCACACCGACCGCTGCAGCCGCCTGGTGCTCTATACTCTGAATCCACAGCAGCAGGGCCAGGCACCTTGATTTCTGCCAAAGAATAGTCATTTCGGAAAGTTTTGGAAGGTAGTATCTGTAGTATCCCAGATTCTTGCCAGCTGATTCCGTACCCAGAGTTAACAAGGCAGCACTTACACAAAACATTAGAGAAAAGTTGACAAATCTCAATTTTCTGGCAAAACAAGCACACTAATGTTTCAGTATTGTGGCCTTAATCAGTGCAAGGCTGCAACATAAGCATTGTGGGCTGGCTGTGGCCATGACAAACTGCTGGTACTGAGATTTGTCCACTTTTTTCCTGAAGCTCTGTGTAAGTGCTGCCTTTACCTTTGGTTATTCACCAGAGGAAGTTGATGATTTTGGTTTAGTATTTAAGGGCCGAGTGGATTAACCTTTATTTATAATAGCAATCTATCCAGAACAATATGGAAACCAATGCATTTTAAGGGCCATTTGACTGGTCAGGTGGTGTAATTGTACAATTTCCAGCACTTTTACCCCGGACCAGTAACCATTTGGTCAGCCTCATGTACAACCAATTACAAAACGGTTGCCTACATGCATGTGCAACACGTGCAGGCAAATAGTTGAGTGCATACTCATAGACACAAGCTCTTTACTGTAAATGAAGACACAAAGTTCACCAAAGTAAACTGTAGAGCAGGGGTATTCAACTCCAGGCCTCGAGGACCGGTGTCCTGCAGGTTTTAGATGTGTCTCTGCTTCAACACACCTGAGTCAAATATAGAAATCATAAGCAGCACTCTGGAGAACTTGACTGCATACCGAGGAGGTAAATCAGCCATTTGATTCAGGTGTGTTGGATCAGGGACACATCTAAAAGCTGCAGAACACCGGCCCTCGAGGCCTGGAGTTGAACACCCCTGCTGTAGGGGATCTGCCACAAAAATGTATGTAACAACAAATCTAATCGTACACTTAAGTCACCTTCACCCAGCTGAACATGGACACTTTAAAGAAGCTAACAAAGGAAAAGTTAAAGCTACCTAGAACTCAAAGCCAGCTGCAAACTGGCAGCCTCAGTATGAGCAGTCAAAGGATCAAAGCAGTTATGAGGAAAATTATAGAGATGAGTGAAAAAGAGACAAGGGTCAGTGTCCAGTTATGTGGTGAAATTGTTAAACATACTGGAAACTATAAATACCTCATATTCATTTTGTTATATAAATCTGTTGCACCCGCTTTCCGTTGGTACAGTAAAATATGGCAGATAAAGGTGGGTGTAGAACAACTCATTTTCAGTTCATTTCGAACTCTTTCCAGTAGCAGAGCAATATATTTTCTGATTTGTTTAAGAGAGAAAATCCTGTAACTTAATGCCGTTTGAGGGAAACTGTAAAGTTTAATTTCTTTTATTATGAAAATAAAATTCTGTAATGAAGAAAGAAGATTTTCGTTTGGATATGACGTCAGTTACAGCTCTGAGAGGACGAAAGTCGGAGCTGGGAAATTGGAACAGGCCAAGAAAATTACAATCGGTGCTGCTAGCATTAACATCTGCTTGATTCTCTCCTACTATCTGTACTCACCATAAACTGCACTTTAATACAGCCAAATTCATGATAAAGCTTCTCTCATGTACATGCTTTCCTGTTTCTGTTATCTGACAACTGTACAGTCACAAAAGAATAACCCAAATGCCACCCATTAAAATTACCTTAAGCCCAACTCATTTTCAAGCCCCGTCTTGTCTTTACTGCCAGTGTACTGATTTTATAACAAAAAATTGTCAGATAAAATCTCAGTTCAAATACAGTAAAATCATGGCTGAGCTTAAGTCACATGATGGCAAAGCTTCTTGTTATTGGATATACTGACAGTTTGTAGTCAGGAGCTATGTTGGTTACCAATGTAACTAATGGTGACTGGTTTTTGAATATCCAACTTTTTGCAAAGAGGAAAGAGGAGGTAAAATGAGGTTTTAAAAACAGGGCCAAAGGAGGTACTGCAGCAATGTACAATGTTAAAAAAAATAGTGTGTTTTCAACATTTAAAGCATGCAAACCAGGTCTAGCAGCCCACCAAAATTCTGAGCCTGCAAAGCGCCAGTTGACCTGATGCTGGATGTTAAAATGTCCTCCCTGGTGAGAAGATTGGAAATAATTTGGTTGACAAGAAGGACTCCATAACTTGACCTTTAATTTTTTTTTTAAATGCAACTGTGCAGTGCTTAATTTTTACCCCATAACTCAGATGTAATAGGGACAGTCACTCTTATTTTTTATCCTTGCCAGACCACAGCACACAGACCACAGCACACTTTGACTTATCATGTAGGGTTTTGCGTGTAATAGTCTCAAAACAAGGAAATGATAGGTTTATGTCAAAATAACAGAACGCAAGCTTACTGTGGGCTGACTGAGTTTAGTATCGATACAAAAGTCATCCACTGAAGGCCCATTCTGAGCTGGGAAAAAACCCTGTTTTAAATTTTAATTTGCCTAGTAATTTAAATAAAATTCATGTGCAAAAACTCTAGTGTGAGTCTCCATTTTATGTTGCATCTTAAAGGCTGTGCTGTAAAATATTCTTTAACTAAAGAGAAGATACTAAATAGTTAAAGCAATAAAATTATTAGGAGTAATTAGAGTATCGCAGTATCTTATATATTCTTCCTTTAAGCTATGATTCTAGGGAGTCTATCTAGCATTGTACATATGTTGAGACATAAGGAATAAACAGTGTTTTCCTATAAGAACCAAACGTACACCTAAATTGGGCATCTTCACACTGAATAGACCCAAGTTGACAGAATTATGTCTTCCTGTGCCATCCGTCTGTACCATCTTCGATCCAATATTTATCTTAGGCCAATAAGAGAGGGACTGGCATCTGAAAATGCAAGATAATTATATAGGCCAAGAGAAGATATTTGTTTTTACGTCTTAAATGTGATTTTTATAGATGCTGGCAACCTGATCCAATAAATCGCTGTAGACTTGAAAGTGTGAGGCATTAAAAAACTCCCAAGTATTAAATTAATCTCTGTTAGTCTCTAATTCAAGTGTGGGCTCACACCCTGTTTCGCCCCCGGAGAGTGCCAAGTGTAAGATCATGCTAAATTGCTCTTGTCATGTGTTGAAGACACTTGGCATTCTCAACCCAATGTATTTTCCTTCACTGTGATCTGTGCGGTTTGTGTCCAACACAGAGCAACTTGTTGACAGAAATACTGACTACTTTTAATGTGGTTCACCAATCCACCGTGAGGGCTGAGAGCACTGTCCCATCTAAGTCTTGGCATTTGTTTCATACATCAGCTAGTGTTTAGGAATTGCCAGCACCCCTTTCCCTCATCAGTCTCTGGTTGCAAACAATACCCTGCACATGAAAAGCATTCCCAGACCTGTCAGTGAGCACTGCTGATAATAAACTCCTATAAAAGCTGGAACACATTATTCCCTAAAGCAGGAAGGAAGCAGGAGCAACAGTTGGTACACGATGCACAGGTTGACATAATGTTGTTTTATGGGCCATCTGAGGTTCTTTGTTAAAACAGTAACATGGGACGAGCTGGAGCAGCAGATAGGAAGCACTCATCAATGCTTGGCATGCACTATTAACCAGAGGGTAACGTGAAGCTGGGAATGTTTCCGTTTCCTAGATGGGAGAACACTTAGACTGGCTTCACGTCCTGATACAATGCCTCATTGTGTAAATCAACAACTTCTACTGAGGAGTCTTAATTCGTTGGGGAGGTGGGGGGAATAAACATCACTGTGAATACCTATGAAATTATTTCATCTAAAGCAAGTAAAAATACTGACCAATGAGCCAAACCATTACAGGATAATGATTGTGTATATGTTTGTTATTATCATTAAATAATGTGAAAAGACTAAACCCAACAATGTCATCCTCCTTTTCAAAACAGGCCAAAATTATTATATAAAATTTCCTTTTGAACATTTTTAGGTATCTGCCGTTATCAAGTACTGATTATATACTACTATATATATATATATATATATATATATATATATATATATATATATATAGAGAGAGAGAGAGAGAGAGAGTAGCAGTCTTATTTGGGGTGCTGTTAACAGAGGCAATACATATTAAACATATTTCATGGTCCAAACAAAACTACTGCAGCATCTGTGTGGACAACAAGTACGCTCTTTGTGTTCTTTTTTCTGCGATATGAACTGATACAAAGCAGCAAGTTCAACCTTTGAGCCCAACCTAATTCACAGCTGTGAAAATCGCATCGCTTTTCTCATGTAATACACCCCATGCAGCGACACCGCGGTAGAAAACTTTATGTTGAGACGGCAGAGTCATTCCCTTCTTCCGCTTTCATCACGCGTTCTTGGTTCGAGCCCAGCTAGCTTGCGGGCCCGGAGTTGAACCCATTTTTTGGCATGCATGGAAGGTTTCACCCAAATTCAGACTGTACACTAAGTGAAAGGAAGGAGGCAGAGGACTAGTGAGTGTCAGTACCACTATCCTAGATGAAACAGCAAAGATCCATGAGTACATCAGGAAGATGACGACAAAGAATCATGTGGTTAGTGAGAACCTCAGGCAGCAGAAACTCAGGAAAGAAAAGGAGGAAAGAACAGGAACCATCATGAAAGAACAGGCCTCTGCACAGCATGTGCCACCGCCAGATAGAAGAAGTGACTGATATCGAAAAAACCTACCAACGGCTGAACAAGCTTGGCTGAAAGACAGCACAGAGGCACTAATCATGACAGCACAGGAACAAACTCTAAGCACAGGATCGTAGAGGCTGGGGTCTACCACACAAGGCAAGACCCCAGGTGCAGGCTGTGCAGAGATGCCCCTGAGACAATCTAGCACATAACAGCAGGGTGTTAAATGCTAGCAGGCAGGGCATACATGGAACGCCATAACCAAGTGGCTGGCACAGTATACAGGAACATAGGTGTTGAGCATGAAGAATGGCTCTAGCAGATTCCAGGAATAACACCCAAGATCTATGTCCAGAAGAGCGCAGTCCTGGGAACAGCTAAGATACTACGTAGGACAAGCTCCCAGGCCTCTGACAGATGACCCATGCTTGAAGGACAAAGACCCCCACAGGGAAAATGGGGAGTTTTTAAAAAAAAATAAAATCAATGGATGACATGGCTATGTATAGTCTGTGGGTGAGTTAGTTCTAGATTTTGATGTTTTCATTATATTTGTCCAAAAAATAAATAAATAAAATAGAATATTTTGAACACTTGTGCCTTTAGCCTTTCAACCCCAGATTGAACCCAGGTATTACCCTTGAACCTGTATAATGCCCTCACTGTAAACAGTTAAACTCTTGCTCTAAATTAAAAGGGGGAAAACAACAGCAATACACTGGTGAGTTACCTGTTTAACAACAGAAATTAGCTTAAGTACGGGTTTGTCAGACAATATGTCTGTCGTTCTTGCCCTGCATGAATACAAGATGAGGTTTATCAAAAATGAAATATCTTACTCACTTAGGTAATTGGGAGGCATCTAGAGTGCCATCAGCACTATCATTAGCTAAACAATCATTACAACTGCAGCTAAAGGGACATATAAATGCAGTAAGTAGCTCAATTTATTTCTTTATTTGGCCAGAATAACCTATTAGATAATTTTGATGCTTTTTTCTCAGTTGCAATTGACACAGTCCAGTCCATTTAGGGGATAAAAGAGTCAAACAAGAGATCCTTATACTTCAAGAGAGCCAAAATATGTGGAATTTCCAGAGTAACCAGAAAGATTCAATCTTTGAACCACACAGCAGAGTACCACAGAACAGTTAAGTGGAAACATGTTGAAGCTGTGTGCAGTAAGGCTATCGAGGCTAACCCACACTCTCAGGCACATGCAGAATGGGAAAGATTCAAAACGCAGGGGAACTCCCAAAATGTTTAGTACCTGCACGCATCACTGGACAAGTCTAGACCAGAGAAATGATACATTACACACAAAGAAAGGGGGAAACAGGGGCTGACAAATGGTAGTATTTGGTGAGTAAAAGATAGAGGCACAATTAGAGATGACTGTTCTTATGTGCTGCAAGCTTGCTCTTATCTCACGGTAGGTAGATAAAAGGTGATTTCATTTGTCAATATATCGATTACATTCAGTTCAATTACAACTTCAGATTTGTTTTTATGTTCTGCATACACTGTAACTGTCAGCTGAAGGGGTTAACAGATACATATTCGAACATTGTTGTCTGCAGCAATCAGTGGTGAAACACACACCAAAACATTTTTGCCCCACAGTGGGTTATCTTGCTCCATGTGATGTCAGTATGAGTGAACAGGAACATTTTGTGCTGTTTATTTAAATCACTGTCAGTCATCTGAGAAGCACATGATTTATATTTTCTGGGCCAAAACATAGAAAACCTTTTAAGGCTTCTCATGTTGCAATATTATTATTATAATACCTATAACTCACTCTAGATGTGGGTGTGCATGTGGAGTATGTACAACAAATTATGTGAAGGGAATGGGTGGCAGAGAATTCAAGATTACAGAACTGTGCACCACAATCACAGATCAGCCACGAGCAAAATGCACCATCATGACAATCATACCCAGACATGCTGCTGCATGTGCACTGAATACACAACTTCAAACTCGTACCCAATGAACTTCAGTGATTTTCAGTTGAAGTATTTTTCTTTTCCTTTTTTTGGGGTGGGGGTTGGAGATTCCATGCAAAGATTTGTACAAACATTGAAGTCCAGTGTGTTGCCATCACTTGCTGAATAACGGAAGAAAAAATGTATGATGCAACATCATCTACGTAAAGAGTCAAAGCAGTATTGCTCTCCCACCTTCCCTCCCTTCCGCCTTCTGTCTTTGTCATTTCCTCCTCTCTGGTCATTTTTCCCAGCAACCCGTGGGCAGACCTGTTCTGTGTATTCCTGTCACTAAGTTTGATTAACACATCTTGTCAAACTCCTCTGAGCTCTCTACCCCTGCTCCAAGCAGGATCACTGATAAGCCAGAAATTGATCTTCTATTAAAATCTTGAATAGAAATTGGTAAAAAGCCATTTTCCTGTTTCATCCCCTGGGGCTTATTGATAATAAGCATAACGGGGAAAAAAAATGCTGACAACTGAAAATTATCTAATGGGATCGTTTTCTGTTTTATGCAGATCGACAATGTTCAAGCTCTATCCAAAACCCCACAGATTCAAAAAAGTAAACATAAAAACACTGCACTGAGGTTTCTTATGTGACGTCAAGCACACGTTGCTTAAGAGTTGGTAAGGAAACATGCATTCCCCAGCTGGTTGGCAGCGGTTTGTGGAGGTTTCTGGCTCTTGCTGGTTGAAATCAGTTGCGAAGATAAAGTTACACCAAAAACATCTTAGTGATTGCTTTGGTTGCTATCAGATTGCTATGATTGCCTGTAGTTTTTCATGTTCATCTGTACATACTTGATAACTACTAACCCAGCAGCTGTAAAACTTGAAAAATTGCAATGCAAAGTGGAAATGGAGATGGTTTGCCTACAAAGTAAAAGATGTGCCTCAGTGCAAGTTTTACTTTGAAGGCAAACTTTCTCTCGTTTTCTGGTTTGTACCTTAAGTCTCACAGTTTCACTACAGCTTGGAGAGTACCTCAACAGTCTTTGTAGACACATTTGTCAGCTCCATTCAAATTATAGCCACAGCAATATACTAGCAACCAAAGCAATCATAAGAAGATTTTTGCACACATGAGTGCCAAGGAGTCGCTGACTGGTCTTTACACCTGTGTGAGTGGTACTTTAGCAATCATTTTCCCTGCAACTGCCATCAACCTCTAGCAACCACTCACAACTGGCTGCTACAGACTGTTCCTAAGCCTGTGTTTTGATTGTGTTGATTGTCACGTCTAAAATGGCGAAGATGTTAATGTGGTGTGGTTAGTGGCTATGTGTCTGCAAAACCTCAAAACAGCGGTCAGTTTTTAAGCACTATTGGGGTGGACAGCATATTCAAAATGCTGTTGAGTATAATGTGCAATTTAGACTTCTGTGTTGAATCTACATGTGGAGCATACGATGTAGCTTATGCAAGTGAACAGTGTGGCTGCCAGCATTTATACCTCTGCTTTGTATACCTCCATTCCTCTGCAATTTTTCTCCCAAAACCTTAGTGGGCAGTGGAGTTTCTCTCTTTGAGTTGTTCCATTCTCTTTTACTTGATTTGAAGGAACAAAAAAAAAAATCAACTGAAGATAAAGTAGCTGGAAATGCACAGGAGGAACTGACAGCACTGAAAAAGCCCATGAGTTGTTGCCAGTTGCCGATGCAGCGTGTAGTTACATTTCTAAGGATGTGCATGTTAAGTTACAGCATGGGGTTTATACCCTGATATGTTTGTTTATTGTGATTTCTGCTGTGCTTGTCTGCCTATGTTACCTATAAAAGCTGCTACTGGAACTTTAATTTCCCTTATGGAATCTTCCTAAATGGATTAATAAAGTTTTATCTAATCAAATCTAATCTGACTACTAGGTAATACTGCTAAGAGAAGATGGGGTAATTTCAGCCGAAAGAAAATCATGGTCGACAAAATCTTTGAGCTGCTTCTGCCAGTCATTGGTGAACTTCCCACGGTAGCCCCTTGTAAAGCTACTTGTAAAGCTGCTGATGTTAATGGTTCCAACTCGGGACCAAATAATTTTGAGCACAGAAATTAAGGGCAGACATTTCAAGCTATTCTTTGAAGACTGCCCAAAACACTAAACCATTCTCATATGAGTACAGTAGTTATGGCAGACTTATGACATTCTAGCTTTCCCTGGCAGTTTAGTCTCTGAAGGAATTCCACACAAGACTTTGATGGATGTATTTGGATTCAATTCAATTCAATTCAATTCAATTCAATTGCCTCAAGGCGCTTCATATTGTAAGGTCAAGACCCTACAATATATTACAGAGAAAACCCAACAGTCAAAACGAGCCTCTGTGAGCAAATTCTTTGGTTTTGCAGGCTTATTCTCTTTTTCAGCAGCATGACCATTCATGATCGTCCCTAGTAAAATGTGTGGACGTGCTCTAAGATCCAGTTCTCACTTGTAAAAAAAACAACATACTGATTTCAGTGGGAAGTTCTTGTAAGAAAAAAATGTAAATAAATAAATAAAAACATTGATTGGGCACTTGTACTGCATTGGTGGAAAGGCAGTAAAAATAGTATAAATAATCAAGCATTCCTTTCCTGTTTTGGTGCAATTTTTTGCCAGCCTCAAGCAGTTCAGTTTGTCCATCTTTGGACAGCAAAAGCATTGAAGTACTGTGACTGTAGATGGACTTTTTAGTTAAGTAAATTCAATGTGTTATTCTCAATACAGCACCAAATCAGGTTACACACTGAAGAACTGGTCTCACACACTATTGAGATAGCTCAGAATATGAACAAATCTGTGATATCATTTTAGCAACTGGAACAGGGACATTTATCTTTTGATAGCTAGTATGACCACACCTTAAAATTCACAACCCTAACTTTCTGTTAAGTCCTCTTTATACCAATTGCATGCCAAGCAATTGCAGAATCAGGAATACCTCTGAGGACAGGTTCTTTCAAATGTCCCCACTGACAACAAATTTATGCATTATGTACTGATTGGCTTGATTTTGCTTTATAGGCCAAATGAGATCCATTGTAGGAACAATAACAAAAATAATGTAAAGCTGGGAACAGTTCCATTTAGCTTACTCTGGCTTTACACAGCAATACGTAGTGT
>JAMQGT020001562.1:0-127750 GCA_024447675.2 Pterophyllum scalare | reverse complement strand
ACGCATTCCAGCTGCCTTTCTTTGTGCTCCTCTTGAAGGACTCACTGTGATATTCTCAATCCAATTAAAAAGAACACTAATGTCAACCATAAGATGGGCAAATATTTAACTCACTGGGATTATCCAAAGAGCCAAATAAACAGTTTTCAGAAAAACATGCATTTACATTTGAAAGCAATATTTCTCCGCCTGACTTTCACAATAAGGATGCAATGTCATGCAAAGTGTATGAGTCCTCACTGGCCTTTTACCATCAGAGACAAAGCTTTTGTACTGGCGACTGGCCTATTATTTAGTTGTTGCATTTTTTTTCCTTTCTTTTTTGTTCTTTGAGACTTGGAGATCTCGCGACATGCCTCAAAGGAGGCTGGAGCAAACACAATGTACCAACGAAGCAAGGTAATAACAATGTATTGCTGTCCCATATTGGCTTCTCTTCATTGGCTCCCTGTTAAATCTAGAATTCTCTCTCCTCACTTAAAAGATATTGAATAATCAGGCCCCATCTTATCTCAAAGACCTCATAGTACCATATCACCCCAATTGAGCCCTTTGCTCTCAGACTGCTGACTTACTTGTGGTTCCTAGGATACTTAAGAGTAGAGTGGGAGGCATAACCTTCAGCTTTCAGGCCCCTCTTCTGTGGAACCAGCTCCCAATTTGGATTCAGAAGACAGACTGTTTTTAAGATTAGGCTTAAAACTTTCCTTTATGATAAAGCTTATAGTTAGGGCTGGATCAGGTGACCCTGAACCATCCCTTAGTTAAGCTGCAATAGGCCTAGGCTGCTGGGGGTTTCCCATGATGCACTGAGTGTTTCTTCTTATTCACCTCTTTTTACTCTGTTTATACCTGACAGTGCATTTAACCATTAGTTATTATTCATCTCTGTCTCTCTTCCACAGCATGCCTTTTGTCCTGTCTCTCTCTCCCCTCAGCCACAACCAGTCACAGAAAGATGACTGCCTCTCCCTGAGCCTGGTTCTGCTGGAGGTTTCTTCCTGTTAAAAGGGCATTTTTCCTTCCCACTGTCACCAAATGCTTGCTCCTAGAGGGTCATTTTGATTGTTGGGTTTTTTGTGTAATTATTGTAGGGTCTTTACCTTACAATATGAAGCACCTTGAGGTAACTGTTGTGATTTGGTGCTATATTGAATTGAATTGAATTGAATTGAATTGAATTGAATTGAATTGAATTGAATTGAATTGAATTGAATTGAATTGAATCGAATCGAATCGAATCGAATCGAATCGAATCGAATCCCCAGTTAGTATTAGTGAACCCCAACAGGTTTGGAGACTTTGTAACTGAAAATTAACCCAGACACATATGGGAAATAAAGTATGCAATAAATGCGTAAGTGATTTTTTTTTTTTCCTCTGTGAGAAATTTAAAAAGAAAGTGAAACAAAACATGTGACTAGAGATAACTAGAGATAACTAGAGATGAACTGCCAGTCCTGATTTTGAGGAACCTGGATAAGTGCTTGCTGCTAGTGAGTGAAAGGCACAAATTTATCCTGGCAATATCAACAGAGTTATGCATTGCACGTAGTGGCAATGGTGATACAGAATCTATGAATATTTTACAATATCTGTTTAGGAGTCTTCAGTTTTTCTTTTCCCATGGATGGATAGCTACAGAGCAGTCAAAGCAGTGGGTGGTAGTAGCTTTAAAGCTCCAGCAGACTGTGACTAGAATGTTATTAGACATAACAAGGAAATTGAAGTGATTGGGCGTGATAAATGCAGCAGAAATTTTGTTCTGCCTGCTGCTGGTGTCTGCTGTTGCGTTTTTACATTATACATTGTTGGCTCTCAATTTCATGTAATGATGTGTGTAATGTTCAAAGCTAGGTCTTTAACCACTGATTTATTGTTCTCCTGTTAATCAGGAGGTGATAGATATCACTGATGTCAAAAACTCCTCACAATGCACGGAGTCCATCTCTCTGAAGCTCTATAAGAAACAGAAAGAGGGAGGACAATGATTAGTGAGTATCAGAGGGATAGATAGATGTCTATAGACAAAGATATATATGCATTCAGTATTTCTGAAGTTGTATCTGTTATACAGTGAGTTATGAAACTAACTGATGGGCCCTTAAACTATTTCACTGCAAGCAACCACTGGACATGCTTCCTTTAATTAAAACCCTTCAAATGTTCCATATGAAAACAACAAAGCATAACATCTTTCACTGTTGCTAAAGGAGAACAAAGCAAGCTTTGAGAAACTGTCTGAATTATTCATTATTGATCCACAGATGAATATGAGAAAAATACTGTGGACAGCAAGCTTTGATGTAGCTTTTTCACTGAATACATCTTTTAAAATCCTTGGCACTTATTCATGTTATGGTTTTAGATTCACCTCAGATGACTCAAATGACTAGTGAGAAACTTAGAAAGCAAACAGGCAGGAACTAGATGAAGGACTGAGGAGAGGTATAGGTAGAAAAAAATAGGATGACAATCACAGGGCTGGGAAAACAATTGAAGCAATACAACCAAAGACAGACGCCAATTTTTAGTTTTTCCAGTTTAAAACATTCCCCTCATTTAGCAAGGAAAAAAAAATCAATGAAAATGCAAATTACTCCTTAACGCCTTCACCATTTGCCTGCAACCTCAGGGCCCCACCTGCCCTCTGCAACTGCAGGCATCTCTCACTCACTCTGTAGGATTTCTTCTGTAGGGGGAGGCAGGGCAAAAATTCGGACACTAAAACCTCATTTGTAAATGAGGATGTCGAGAACACAGTTCTTGTGTCAGTTAGAGGAAAGAAAAAGTCACAGAAGCATGAAAAAACCCACCTTCCCTGAAACACACACACACACACACACACACAAATGATTAAACAGTGAGCAGAGGAGAAAAGCAAATCAGAGATGGCCACAATAGACTAAAATTAAACAAATACAGACAGCATGAGCCTTCTGTTTGACTATATTTTCAAACAGCTAATTTTGTGAATGCTCAATAAACCTTGCTCCCAGTAGCCAGTTCTAGCTTTTGGGGGCAAGTTGATGGGTTTGTCTCCAGTCTCTGGCTGTCTGAATTCATGGGTGCCAGCCTTATATGAAAAAAAAACTGTACATCATACTCTAGGCCTACATTGACATAAAATTACCAACGCAGTAAAGCACTGGGAACACTAATGGCACCAAGATTTCAAGATATATGCATTTATGATTGTTCTGATGGTTGTAATTTTCATAATGTGAACAATTTATTTTGGGGGACCATGAGGGCATGAAAGCTTGAATAAACTGGCTGAAGTGCCTCTGCTTAAGAGGTACTTCATAAATTAAAGCAATGTTGGGACTAATGAAGTATGTTGGCTGGTTTATTCAAAGGTGAAAGAAGGCTTTAAATGAGGTGGTGTTTTAGGGTTTTAATAAACATTTTTTAACTCACAAAGTAACATCCCAGCATTTTGAAATTCTCTTTGGTGCAATCAGTTTTAAAACCATTAGTTATGGTAACTCTGTCCACGGTCTTTAACAGCCCTTCAACAACCCTTCATTAAACTAAAATGGATGGAAGTCGGGGCATGTACCTCCCTCAGAAGTCTGGGGAGGGGGGCGTGGAATGGGGGGTTAATAAACTTGACTAGCATTTTTCATAAAACTTATCTTAGATTTTTATCATTAATGAGTCAAAACAGATGAGAGCCATCCCTGAGCATTAAGACACCATGTTATAGTGTATGAAAGCGACTGGCTGATTAGGTTACATGGTCTTATGGTGCAAATGTGTATAGATGCAGGCATATTTATGTGTTCTATCAGGATTTGGTGAGTTTTAAAATTCAAAATTGGTATCACAGTTTCACTTAGCTTATCTTCAATACCTGCCTTTAAGGATTACCTTTTTAGAGAAAATCAGTTAATTGAATTCTTGAATAACTTTCAAAATGTTGCACTGCAATGTGCACACACCGAAGTACATGATCGTTAAACACATTTAAAATTGGTACTTTGGGATAATTACCAAGAGAAAAGAAGAGAACAAATTAGGGAAGTGAATAAAACTAATATGTGACAAGCATAATTAAGTTCTACATGGTAATAATAGCTTATTTTAGTTCTTGTTTGTGAGCCTACACACTGCCCCTTAATGAATCACTCCATATGAACATTATCATGTAATTATTTGTGGCTTTTGTCTCCTTTGTGCTATTCTAAAATGTTCTGATGCACTAGAGCATTAGTAGCCTAATATTATTTATTGTATTGGATTTAGGTTTATTACATTAGATCTACTTCATGCCTTATTCGCTTCATACCGACGGAATTTATTCTACTTTTGCCTCACAGCAAGAAGGTCCTGGGTTCGAATCCACCATCTGCTTCGCATGTTCTCCCAGTGTTTGCACCGGGAACTCCGGTTTCCTCCCACAGTCCAAAGACATGCAGTTAGTGGGATTAATTTGTAGGTGTGAATGTGAGTGTGAATAATTACTGTCTCTCGCTGTTAGCCCTGCGAGAGACTGGCGACCTGTCGAGGGTGTCTCTCGCACTATGCCAGCCCCCACCACCACCACCACCCTCACGACCCTGAAAAGGATAAGCGGAAGAAAATATCTTGCATAATCACTCTGGTCCGCCACGTTTAGGCTCAGGAAAAAGTATACCTAATTTGCAGTATCATCTATCGAATAACACCACTCTGGTTTAAGATCAATCAATGAATTAATCCAAGCTGTGAATCTAATTGGATCGACGTACGTTTACATTCTCAGAAGAATTACAGCCAGTAGTACTGTACGCGGCTCCCGTAAATTTTGTACTCCCATTTACTCTATCTACTGGAAATCCCTCGGCATGGGTTCGAGAAGGCGAGCATCTTACAGTGTAATCTCCTCATCCCTGGGAGTAAGTGAGCCACCAGCACAGAGGCTGTTGGGTAAGGGTGATGCGCACTGAGAAGCCCCCCAAAAGGCTGTCGCTTCGCTTGCAGGACTCACACGAGGATGGGTAGAGTTTTTGCGTAACGGTAACACGGTGGATTTTTCTACTCTGTCACATTTTTTGGTCGCTTTGTAATTACGTTATTAGCGGAAATAAGATTCAATGAGTTGCTCGGGGAATCCCCAAATGTCCAGGCTTTAAATTTCTTTTCAACAACAGTAGAAAGATTCCTGGAGGTTGCCTGTTTGCAAACGTTTTTTGGATAGTGTAACGTGTCACTCATATGGCGTTCTGACTGGGTTGATTTGATTTGTCTTCTGCTGTTAAAGCACGCAAAAATTCGGTTGAAATGTCCGACTTCCGCAACCGGAGCCAAACCAGCGCACGTCGCAGTGACTATGTGTGGCAGTATGAGTATTACGACGACGAAGAGCCCGTGTCGTTTGAGGGACTCAAAGCGCACAGATGTAAGCCAAACACATTATTGAAACCTTTTCCATTGTTTCTACTGTCCTTGTAATTTGTGCACTCTGTATGTATATGCCTGTGTTATGTGCATGTGCATGCCTTCCAGCACACTTTTAATTAAATGATTAATCATCCCTTTAGTCCCCTTTGCACCTGGCATTATCTTCAGCTAAAGCAATCTTTATTGCTTTATAGCTGAGCGCTGTCTGTTTCCCAGCAGAATTATGTATCAGATGCAGTTCATGCAGCACCTGTAGTGCCGTTCCATACTCCAGTGGTAGCGTAATAGTCAAGCCAATTAATTAGACAAAATTATCAGACCAAACTATTCCGTTATCTTAATAAAATGTTAAATAAATTCAATTTCACTCTTTTTCAAGTAATTGAGAATTTTGCTGTTAGAGCGAGGCTTCCCGTGGAAAATAAAACTCACACATAAAAAGGAGAAGAACAGAGATGACTGTAGTCTTTAATTGTACTAATAAAATTCTTCCCTCTCTGACCTTTCAGACTCCATCGTCATCGGCTTTTGGGTTGGACTCGCTGTGTTCGTGATTTTCATGTTCTTTGTTCTCACTCTCCTCACAAAGACAGGAGCGCCACATCAAGAGTGGGTATAACAGCAGGCTGGAGCCCGTGTTTCTCTCCACTTTCATATTTCGCCCTACAAGGACAATTTAAGCACCAAGGAGAGCTCAAGGAAGTCAGCACTTAGCACTTCTCATCTAGGTGGCTGTCTGAGAGTGAACTCATGAGTTTCAGGGATGCGTTTGCTATTCTGACAATAGATTACAGTGCTGTGCAAAGTCTTGAGCCACCCCCACAGTTCTTCTGCAGCCATTTTTTTTAACGTGCAAATGGAAATACAGTACATGAGACAAAAACAAAATTTGCACAATTCTAGCTTTAAAGTCAGTATTTGGTATGACCACCTTTATCTTTAAACACAGCCTGAACTCTCTCGGGTAGCATTCTTGTCTTTTCTTTAATTAGTCTTCAGGAATAGTTCTCCAGGCTTCTTGAAGGACATTCAAAGCTCTTCTTTGGATGTTGGCTGCCTATCAATCCATTCTCCATCAACGTGATCCCACACTGCTTCATTAATGTTGAAATCTGGGCTCTGGGAAGGCCAAGTCATGGCTGATGGTGTTCCATTGTGTGTTTTTCTATCCAGGTATGTGTTTACTGCATTGGCAGTGTGTCTGGAACCACTGTTATGCTGAAAATAAAGCTCTTGCCGAGCTGATGGCACTTTTCTTCATTCATAATTCAATCAGTTTTGACAAGATCCCCAATACTGCTGGCTGAAATGCAGCCTCAAGGAATGACAGAGTCTCCACCATGTGTGTTTTGCAGATGCTATAGACACACACGGTTATACCTCTCTCCTGACCTCTTACATACATTATTGTGAATGATTTGTAACAAAATTTTAAAATTTGAATTCATCACTCCATAAAACCTGTTACGACTCATTTTCAGTCCAGTTCTTATGTAATTCAGCATGCTCTCCATGTTTCCCTTCCTTAAGAATGGCCATTTCTGATCAGGCATCAGTGAACAGTAGATGGATCAACTGAAGGGCCAGATACATCTCTCAGGTCATATGTTAGGTCTTTGCTGGACTTTTTTCCTGTTTCTTAAGGGCATGACTTTCAGATGTTGTTCATCTGCTGCAACTAGCTTTTTAGACCTGGTACTTCTTTTTTTCCCTACTTGTCCAGTTTCCTCAAAATTTTTAAGGTCACACTGCACACCATGCCAAGATATGCCAAACCTCAGCTAATAGCTTTTTGGGAATCACCTTGTTGGTGCAAAAATGCTATTTTATATCTGTCAGGCTATGTTATCTTTGACTTTTTCGGCAAATGTAACCAAATAAATGGGCAAAAATATGTTTTTGTAACAAACTGCTAGCAACAAAATACCTAAAAAATACAATTTAAAATCAGTTGCTTGCTAAGATTTCTGTAATATGCTGTCACAACACTGGTTTTTCCCTTGAGTTAGGTGCTTTTTTTATTCTCGAATGATTCATAGGTCAGTGTTAAGTAGCTTAACAAACAAACAAACAAAGGACTGTACTGTAAATGACTGAAAAACAGCCAATATCGAACGATACTTTGAAAGACCTTCAGAAAGCCAGGAAGAGCTGTTGCTCAAGAGCACTTTAAAAAAATTAGAAGGTCTGACTCCTACAAAGCAAAATATAAAAAAATGAGAGGTGGCTTGAGATATTTGCACAGTACTGTATGTTGTAAGGAACTGTAATATGATTAAAACATGCTGAATATACAGCTATACACCTATACAGATAGGTGATAAATTGAAGAAAAGCCCAACATAAATGTAATTAAAGTGATGGGCCATCATCACTTCATTGCTTATTGGTACTGATTCTCCTAGTTTCTGGAATGCTCTGCAGGGACAGCCCACCACTGATGATCCCTAAATAATGGTGATGGAGAATTTTGTCAAACACTTTGGTCCAAAATCTCCCACAGGTGTTTAACTACATTGAAATGTGATGACTACACAAACCATATGACATTATTCACATCACTTTCATACTGATTGGGATGGGGATAGTCAGCCTTAAAAAAAATAGACCACATGAATACAAACCATTAAGGGCTCCAGGGTTTATGTTTTGCCTGTAATTTGTCACCTGCCTCTTTACTGACTTTTGTAGTGCTTTTTTGGAAAATATATTTGAATTGGTATTGAGTTTCATGTTGTCAAAGGCACATTTCCCCATTTCAAAGAAAGAACTGGAGATTGGTGAGAAGTCACTTATATAATATCAGGCTGAGTACAGCTCCGTGGTTAAGCCGAGGTGGAGCAGGTAGTTAATGTTACCCCTACTCAACCCTGTTCTTTTTTCTGCTCAGGTGATTTTGATAACTCGTTTCCAGACACAGAAGCGTAGTAGCAGAGGAGAAAAATCCTTCTTAATTTTTTTCTATTGTGCTAAGGTCACACTTAGGACAAAAATGACAATACAAAACCTCCTATTTTCAAAGCCTTTTCCTGCTGTAATCTCACTTTGGATCTTTCTTTGTTTCTTAACAGAAACCCAGACGCGGTTGAAAAGCGTCATCGACCGGGGAGCTGTCTGGTAGACATTGATGGTCACCAAGATGAAAATGACAAAGCCTTCTCGCGCCCATTGCTGGCAGGGTCCCGTTCATATTTTAATTTCTACATCAATGAGGAGGATAAGGGTCAGGGGAGGCAAAAAGCAGAAGAAAAGCGAGCTGGAAAGCGCACTGGGGCCCGAGCCCAGCAGGGAAGCTTCAGCCGGAACAGAGGTATCAGCTCCTCTGGGATGGACGAGATGGAAGAAGACATTGAGGAAGCTGGAGTCCACCAGCAGCTTACTGGACTAATAGAACAGAGTAAGCCAGACAGAGAGTGCACCTTCCTTTCTCATTTCAACATCCCTAACTTTGTCAACTTGGATCACAGTTCCACACTCGGAGAGGATGACCTGCTGTATGAGCCGTCAGTCATATTAGAGCGCCAGTCTAAATCTCACGATGCTCACTTTGACATCCACTAAGGCTCCTTCTATGGGTATAATGGTACCGTAATATAATTTGCTTTTTCAGAGTCAGTCATTTATGACCTGACATTGGGAAATATATTCATCCCTATAAGCTTCTGTGCTTTATGAAGTTTTTTTGTTTTGTTTTGTTTTGTTCAGTTATTCAGCTATCATAAATTCAAGTCAACAACCTAGAGGGCACCAAACATAGCTGACAGCTCAATATTCAGTGCAATTCAGAGTTATAAGATTATAACTCTTCCTGCGGATGAAATTGCTTCAGAAGAGATACCTGTTACTTTGAGTACTAGGCTCCAGAAATGGATGCAGCTGTGCTGTACCTGGATAAGATGACATTTTCACTGAGGAACAGAAAAAACTGAAAGAGCACCAGGGTCACAAAGGACTTTTTTTTTTTTTTTTGTAGCTCTGTAGAATTTGTTCTGCTATTATTACTGTCTTGTTTACTAGTAGAATTCTGAACCCTGGGCATTATCTCTCAAAAAAGAAACCAATGCCAGTTTGTCTACCAACAAGAATAATAGCGGTGAATTAAACAATTTTTGTTCTAAGATTAAATGTTTAGAAAAGGTGAAGTGTAATTGTGTGTACAATACTGTGTAATTAGTAGCACAAAATCAAATATATCAGAATAGGGAACCTTTTGGCTTTTGGCATCAAGAGAGCTATTAAACTTATTAATGGTGAATGTTAAGTGCTCAAATAAAACCTAAGTGTTTTTAATTTAACTCATGATTGGAGTGGTGTAATATTTTTCTGCATGATGTTCTTGTTTTTTCTGACTTATTCTTCTCTTTATACAGTACCAGTCAAAAGTTTGGAGACACTAACCCATTTATAAGAATAGCTGATTGTCTCCAAACTTTTGGTTCAAATGACAACAAGTACAAGAGATGTAAAAGTTTTCACGCATAGAGACAAAGCAACAGAGAATGATCATGTGACTCTGGAGGTCATTGAATTAGCATCTAGCTAACCGAGGAGGAAGAGACATTCCCTTCGGGAGTTGATGGAAACCACAGCTGCCCTAAAAGTAAAGTTTTACCCTGCTCAAAGCTGTGGAAAGAAAACCTCTTTGGCATCTTTGGGGAACTTTTAACTGAAGCGTTCAGGCATAATAGCATAAACGGTGCACCACGGCTTGTCTTTATTCATGTAGAAATATCTGTCCTGGCCAAATCAAATTAAAATTGTTTGGGGCAATATCAGGTGATAATTATGCAAAGGAGCATTATTACTTAACAGAGAATGCATGAGCTTTGCACATTTGTCTGATGGAAGGATGTGCTGGGAATGCCAGAGAGTCTATCAGCATTAATGCGGCACCGACTCCACAGAAGCAGCTGCTTAGATTTTTACAAACAGCCCATTAATTCTCGCCATGGAGAAATGATATAAAAATAAAAACCTCTGACCTCTACTTACATTTATCATATTTCTTGAAAGGCAGGGTGTGGGGGACCAGGCGCACAAAATGTGGCTTGCCTAGAGGCTTGTAACATTTAACTTTTATTTTTCTGGACCAAGATCACCACAGGGAACACATTATTCTCTAATTATTTTAGGTGCACTATCACACTATTGCATAATAAATGATTAATTATTTTCCAAGTAATGAAACATCACAGGGCAGCTTTTGTGGACAATGAATGGTGCTAGAGGTAAGTTATGGACGTCACATGGCACTAAAAAAGATTTTCTTTCATATCCCCTTTTTCTTTATTTCCTCTAAGTACAGAATATAAAATGTGCCAAAAATATCTTTGTATTTTTTTTGCTTTTAATTGCAATGACAGCAGTGAATACAGGGTTTGCTGATCATTAAAACCAGTCTAAGTGTTGCTCAGTGCTCCTTTTGAAAACACTGACAAATTAAAAACTGCTTCTGAGAATCTGGAGCTTAGTCAGGGTGCAGTAAACTCTAAATTAGGGGCAGCAGAGGTCAGGCAGTCACCAACTGTGTTGGCAGAAAGCAGGTTCATGTTGGTTGTGTAATGTAAACTCAATGCTAAGATTCCTCATGAAGTATATTTTCTAAGTTAACCTTTAAAGGGCCTGACATGCTTTTCCTTAATTTCTTTCATCAGTATACGATGGTGCATATTCAGCTTAAAAATGGCCAAAGTTTCAAGTAATGAGTTGGCTCTATGTGCAAGTAATCCCTGTGAACCAGAAGTCTTTTTTAAAATTTCTGGTAGCTAAAGCAGATATCCCTGATACCTTCCGTCTCAGGTATGCAGCTCTGTCTGTGAGCACTGGCTCATTTCCCACATGCTGTTCAAACTTCTAATTACGAAGGACAGCCAGTTTGGAGAACATTGGCATTGGGGGGACCTAAAGGTTTCAAACAGTGGATGAAATCAATATTAGCTGTAAAATTTTTAAAAAAAGAAAAGAAGTGTTGTGGAAAAAAAAATCTGTAGCTCTTTTGTTTTTATCATGTGAAACATTTTTGAATGGCAAGACTACTAAAAATCACAGACATTGCTGATATAAGAAAAATGGCTTGGCAGCAAGGGAGAGAGCAGCAGTGAATCACAAAGTTTTTTTGTTTTGTTATCTTCTGACTGGGGGGGGTGTTCAGTCAGCTTAGTGTCCACTATGCAATGCCAAAGACTAGAAGGGCAGCAGGCCATTTGCCAGCAAAATAATTCATGAAGAACTGCTTTATGTACATTTTCATCAAACTCAATGCACACCTCGCCAAAAAAAAGATCTAACTTCTGTGACTTTAAAAAGATAAGTGCAGGATCCACAAGCCTCAGCAATCAAGCTCTGAAGCTGAAGCTGGCTGTACATCTTTTCTACAGTCTCTGGGGCTTACCCTGCATGGGTGCAGTGAGCATCAACAGCCAGTGGATGGAGCAATGGAGTTACATCAAGTCTGACATTTGTTATTCCTCCCAAATACCCCAAGGCGGTCTGTGTAGGCATGCTAGTTTAAAGTTGGTGGTTTGCGATGTCGGCTCAGCAGTGAGTAGCAACGGAGGAATGACAGGGAGGGACAGGCATGGCTGAAGAAAAGCAAACATTGCTGTTGACGTGGAAATTTCTCTGGATTTGGTGGGTGTTAAAAAGAAATGCCAGTCAAATGGTAATTATACATTTGCTTGCAAGAAAACAAGACATGCAACATATTTTATGTTACAATCAGCCAATGAATAAAGGAAATGTTATACAGTCTCTCTCTCTTTCACTCTCTTCAATGCAAGGAATGGTTTAGCAACATATAAGGAAGGGATTTGGAAATTTCATTTAAATCCTATAATTGCTATTCTCAAGAAAAGCCGTCAGAGTTTATTGGGCTTCTTTAGCCTATTGTTTGCTCTTAAATAATCTTCTTACTGTCTGGTAAATATACAGTAGAGGTGAGGTGTTCATAATTTTACAAACCATCTTTACACAAGTTACCACTGGTCATGCCACATTGGAAAGGCATGGAGAGAAACCAACAAATCACAGTTTGAATTCTATTTGAAAAAGTTCACAAATGAAACACAAGATGCAAGAATAACTCTAAGAAACATTTAAGACCTGAGCCTTCCATGGTTACACTGAATCTAATACTGCCTTTTTCCTAAATGGAGATCGTCAGTTTGGCTTCAGAAGCTGGACAATTCAAATTCTTTTCCATGCAAAGGAAATGTGGGTGGATCCAGAGAATGAGTAAGTCTTTCTTTTCCCTCAACAAAGCAGCTCTATGCACGTGGCTACAGTGGAGCTGCTCAGTGCAACAACAGGAGGCTGATTGTAGTGAGCAGCTGCCAGGTAAACATGTCTGTAACTGTATAAATATGACACACAGGGCATGAATGAAATGATTCTTGATGCAAATTATAAATCTGTTCCTTGCTGTTCCTGTGCCTGAAAATGTATATAACGTAATACATAATACTTCCAGCCAAATTGCAAAGTAAAACAGAATGAGTGACTCATCAGTAAAATGTAACCATCCCCCAGTATTTGCATTGTCAGTGTCTAACAAGCTCTTAAGCTAATCCTTGCAATCCAGGTCAATTAAAGAAGACAGCACTACTGAAAAGCCATTGAATGGTGATTTTTTCAATTTTCGCCATGGCTTCAAAAAAAGGGTTGTTTTTTCATGTGCTATTTGTTTAATTAGCTCCAAACCAGAAAAACTGGACTTCCACTCCCTTTAGTGTGGATTTTGCTGAGTTGATTTATTTTTCATATTTTGAATTTGAATTGCACAGGTCAGTATAGTTCAGCTACTTGTCTTCTTGGAAATGCATAATCGCAATCTGAAAAGTAACATTTATATTTAAAGACTAAAATGGTGCACACATATTTCAGCTAAGGCTCACAATTCTCTTTTTTTCATGTAAATGATAAGTCAACTATATTTATTGAAGCATAATAAAAGAACATATCAGATGTTGAAACTTATGCCCATGTTGAATTTGATGCAAGTTAAAACTTTCAAAAACACTGGGACTGGGGCAGCAAATGACTGGAAAATGCTCTGCAATGCCAAAAATCTCTCACACACACACACACACACACACACACACACACACACACACACACACACACACACACACACACACATATAAACACGGTGGAGCATCTCAGTACAAATGAGATACATTTGTAACATGACCAGATATAAGATGAGCTTTGCAGACAGGCTCATCTGCAAAATTAAAGATGAGGATTCACCATTCTAAAAAGACTGTATGGACAAATGTTTTCCTCAACTTAGGAACATGATTCCCGGTGTAAAATTGGAAATAAATCGCAAATTTTGTCTACTGTACAGAATTTTAAAAGATTCAAAAATCCATAGAATTCTTCGAACTGCGGACATTGCCAGAAATTTGTATGAATGGACATTTTCAGGTCCTCAGGCAGCACTGCCTCAAAACCTGATGCTATCATGTACTGGAAATCATTGCATGGGTTCCAGAAGACTGTATTCAGAAATGCAACTTTACAAATTTACCATGGAAGGAAAAAAAATACGTAAACAAGATTCAGAAATGCTGCCATATTAAGTGGTTCCAACCTTATTTGAGATGGACTGAGGCAAAGTGGGAAAACTGTTCTATGGTCTAGCAAATCAAACATTTCAAATTCTTCACAAGACCATGTGGATGTCTTCCGGGCTAAAGAGAAAGACTATCCTGCTTGTTATCAGAGCAGTAAGTTCAAAAGCCAGGCATCTATGAGGGTATGGAGCTTCATTAGTACACTGTTCACTGTTCACATCTGTGAAGGAGCAGCATTATGCTGCCATCCACACAGCATTTTCTCAGGGTAGGCCTTCATTATTTCTGCAAGGCAATGCCAAACCACATTCTGCATGTATCACAACATGCAGAATGCTGCTCCCTAGCAAAAGGATTCAGGCACTAAAGCAAACTGCCCAGACCTGTTGCACATTGAAATATATATATATTAACAAATTAAAAATTGCAAATAGAGGCCCCGGACTGTTGAGCAGGTTATAGCTGATTATAATACATTGGTAAATCATTGACACTGTGTAAGGTTCCCCATTTGTTTTGTTATTAGCAAAAAGAATCAGTCTCAAGGCTAGAGGTAAATTTTTTATAGGGTGGAGAATGAGGCAGGTTTCAGCTTCAGTTGCTCATTAATAAGTCATGGGAAAGAGACAACCCAAGAGGTGGAATGCATTTGCATTTATTTGTGAATGTGATGCATGCCTTTGATGTGTTGCCTGTGCACAGTGCTTGTTGTGTGCAAATGGAACTAGCACTGGATTTAAAGGTCTACAGTAACACATAGGTCCTGCAGAAGAGACCCCAGAGGGAAAGAATAAAGTACTGCAAACCACCTAGTGGATTACAGTATACTGATATTTCCTAAAACAGACAGAAAGACACTCAGAGGAGTCTATCTGACAGTTTGTACCCCAATATACAGTCTTTGCGCAACAGGCTGCCACAGATGTTGTGTCATGGTGCCCAGAGCCTCGGGGTGTGTTACCTAGCCAGGGCAGATTCCAGCTGCGTTCTTCCCCTCCTTACCGTGGGAAAAGTAATAATACTTCCAGAATAACACACTCAATGGCATATAAACTGACGTACTGCAAGAGTTAGCCTTGAAAATATCTTCTGTAAAGCTGCACTAAATATTCATTAGACAGTCCGCTGCAGAGTGGCCCCGCATGTCTGAGGAGGGAGAGGAATACCTGAAAGAAGCGGCTCAGCACGTTGAAAGACTTCATTTATAAGAGGTTTTGCAGTGGGCTGCCTTTTGACCGGTTTATTCCCTAGACAACCGAGAGAAACACTGCAATCATGGTAAGATCTCGCTCTGTCTCTAGTGGCGTGCTTGTAAAGAAATTAAGTCGCGGTTTGTGGGCTTTTCCGTGGAGATAATTTGACTGTCAAGAGTAACGCTGTAAAGCCTCAAGGCCACATTAGTTTTTGTCTTACGCACAAGTTTGTGTTGTGCGTAAGAAAAAAAGAAAAAAAAGTTTATAATGTCTTTATGAGTGTTAAAAGTTTTATTTTGCACGGATATTTACAGTTTCCACTGGAAGTAATGTAGCCAATATGGAATACTTTTATCAAATAGGGGGTTAAATATGTAAACATAAAATAAACCCACG
Organism: Pterophyllum scalare; assembly: GCA_024447675.2. NCBI lineage: Eukaryota > Metazoa > Chordata > Actinopteri > Cichliformes > Cichlidae > Pterophyllum > Pterophyllum scalare. The sequence goes on along the minus strand of JAMQGT020001562.1, from coordinate 112,200 downwards.
TTCACTTTTTAAAGAAGTGACTCAAGGCCATCCCCTTCGGGTAGGGTGGATTATGTATCAACATGAGTAGTGAAGCAAATCGGGCTTTCTTCAAAAACATGCGGCTTCTAGTTCCTTTGCTATATATTTTTTTTAAATATAAACATTGACGATCCCAGACAGGAGCGGTTTGAGGATTAAGTTCCTGGAATAAGCAGTATGGAAAGACTGACTTGAGCTTCTCGCCAAATAAGCGAAGAGAACTCAAATTTGGAAAAAAAAAAAAAAAACTTTCTTCAGACTCTGAGCCCCACATGATCGCTGCGTCAGTTCCCCTGGAAAACTTTGTTTGGGCATGGCCTCGTGCTGCCTTCAATTGTTAAGAAAAAAGTCCGAATTTTGAACAGAGCCCGTATTGAACGTGTTTTAGTGAATATAGAGCAACTGCCACTTGCTAAACGAGAATCTGATTTCAGTCTGAAATGCTAACACCTATTAAATAAATCACACCAAATATAATTTGTCCAGGTGTCAGAGTTTGGCAGGAACACTTATCTGAGTTCTCAAATTGCCTTTTTTAGTCACTGGAAACATGACTTCAAATAGAACTTTTCAGCCTCATCACGCAAATTAACAGAGCAGTCTACACTCACTTATTACACACATATTACAGAATCAAGCTTTGTTCTCTCTCTGTAGTGTCAGTATTTGGGTATCCTACACACATTTTTTATTCACTGCTAATATGTTATGTTGTTTCATAATTTTCAGGGTTCATTGTGTTGAGTTTCTTTTGATGGAAATGAGTATATACACTTCATTCTCCTGCTGCAGCACAGTAAACTTCTGACTGTGCTGCATCATCTCTGAAGAAGAGCAACAAGTAGCCTGCAGTAATATGTATACTGACACTCTAATACACTAAATCATTTTTTTAATTCTTCTGGCTCTTTGACTCAGCTCATTGAGTGTAATGTTAAACAATGGGACATATGGACACTGGATTTCCTGTACAGTTAGAAAAGAAAGGGTGTGCCTGAACAAACAAATGAATGAATGCTTTTTTTTTTTTATTGTCAGTTGATGGTGTGCAACAACTGTTCTTGAACATGAAGTAAGGGGAGAAGCTCATGGAAGCAGCACTCATGTAATAACTGGTTAAAATATTGCAAATTAAAGTTTGGCCATTAGAAATATTAAGCATTTTTATGCTAGAAGTTCCACATTTGTTTTGCTTAAAGTTGGGGTGGAAGTATGTTGAGCTCAAGGGTGAGATAAGTTCAGCAATGGCTCTGGGATCAAAACTGCAGACTATGCTACATATGTCCCTTAAGCATTTACAATAATATTCCAAAAATATTAATAGTCCTTGTTATCTTCTTATATCTTAAATCTTCTCATAGTTAATATGCAGAGAATCTAAACTATGAGAAGGCAGTCAAGAGAAGGCATGACTGCTATGTACTTACACTGAAAAATTCATGGGTAATAAATATTTTGTTTCAATGACCCCATCTGAGAGCTACAAACTACAAACTGCTTCTCTTAACTTACAAAATTTAACAACAGCACATTTAATTTAATCCAAATAAGCTGATTTTGTTTGACTAGCAGGGAATTACTAAACCCTAAAGGTGCAGCAGGCGTTAGCTTTAGAATGCTAATAGCAGCCAATCATATAACATAAGCCTATTTATGAAGATAGAAGTTGGCCATCAGCCAAGCTACATATCAGCAAAATGAAAATGGTGTTAGGCTGCTGACGTGGGTAAGAAAAAAAAAAAAGCAAACAAGAAAAAAAACTGTTGACAAACCGGCTTCATAGTGAAACTGACGGTACACGTTTACGAGCTGCACTTGAAGGCATCACTTTTAACGCTGCACTGCGCGCGTTTTGCCGGAGGGGCTGAACGTCAAAATAAAACGCACAGCTCCAATGCCACTTTCTGCCGCGCTCTACAGTTGTGGATGCTTTACTGGAAGCGAGGGGGACTAAAGGCAACTTCTCCACCAGCTAGACAAACATCTTGGAGACGATATTTTTTTTAAAACAGCGGTTTACATGTTGAACAGGCGATAAAAGTTTTCTTCTGTGTGAAGTTAAGGGTAAGTCGATTTTGAAATCACTGCCAATAGGGTCTGGTCCAAATTAGAGGGTTGTGTATGGATCTGTCAAAGTGACTGATCCATGTGATATTTTTTTCCCTGCTCTTTCACACTGCTGTTGTTTGTCCTGGAATGATTTTGTTTGTGTTTTTATGCTCTGTAGGAGTTTTTGTTCTAAACCAAAATCATGTTCACAGCCTACATAAAGGGTCTGAATGATATGGTATTTTCTACGGTAAGCTTACAGGTTATGAGCACCCCTGCATGTCTTTGCTATGCTGAGAGATGCATGGCTCTACTAAAATAAATAAATAAAAACTGTCAATGAACAGGCGAGCCTTACTTATAGTTTCATTGGATCTCAAGCTTGCACTCCCTTGCTTTAGCCATTTAGACAGTTTATATTTCAAGTGCAATTACTGTCATGTTATCTAAATTTTGCACATATTCACCAGACATATGCATGTTTGTAAACTGCAGCTGCATCTGTAAGCTGGCATTTAGTGAGTTATTTCTCTGATTTGCTTTAGTCTGAGAGCCCTGAAGACCAGCCAAGTACTGGAGTCTTGGGTCGTATTGGCAGTTGGCTCTCTCCGTGGAGGGGAAAGGCTCCGAAGAGTCCTGCTGAAAATGCCCTCTCAACTAGTGATCACACTCTTAAGTCAGAGGGAGAAGTGGAAAGTGAGGAGTCTGTGAAACTCCGGGCAGGGGAGCAACAGCAAGAGGAGGAGAATCCCCATCTGCAGGGTGTCTTCAGAGGCATTTTCCCTTGTGAAGAAGAGGACGCCACGCAGTCTGCCCACAGAGACGGCCCTGCTGTGTGCAGCACTGAGAGAGGAGTAGGAGGTTCAAGAAAGGAGGAGCTTGGGGAGTGTAGTAGGCAGACAACAGGACAGGGCAAGGAGAGGGAGGAGAGCAGCAAATGTACTTCAGCAAGTGGGAATCCTGAGAGGAATGACAGCCATCTGACTTATTCATCTCCTAAACAGGGCGTGGCATGGGACTCTGACCAGGCCCACGCCCAGGCCCAGAGACAAGCTCAGGCCCAGACAGGCAAGAGGCTCCATGTGTACCTGGAGGAAACGAGAGTGATTCAGTGTGGCCAAAACATTTGTGCTGGACAGGAAGTTGTCCGCACCAGACTTCAGGTTGTCCCTAAAGCCAAGTCATCAGCAAGTTCTAATTTACAGAATAGTTCAAGTGCAGAGAACAAAGGGACACATGCGAGGCCTGCTGCTGGGACACAGGATTATGACAGTGCACTGGTAGAAGTGCCACTGAAATCCCACAAAGACTCACAGTCAGACCCTGAACCAGATCAAGAACAAATAGAAGAAGACAGCATGGGGCGTAAAAATGCAGCCAAAAGAAGATCCAGGAAGAACTCTCAGGGAGATGGAGGGAACACTCCTGTGGAAAAAAACTCTCCAAATGCCCAACCTGTCCCACAGGGATTCCCTAAGTCAGATAACTCAGCGAGTAGTCCCAAGAGCAAAAGCCAGACACCTACAGACTCCTCCTCCTCCAAGCAAAACCCCACCTCACAGGCCTCACCTCAAGGAGGGGAAAAAAAGACTTCCTGCCCCGACACAGTCGAACAGTTGGACAACCTTCAAGAAAAACGTGCAGACATGGAGGAAGATGACGCTTTTTACACAGTAGAAAGGAAGACAGAGACACCAGAGTCCAAACGCAGGAGTATTAAGGTTTCTCAGAGTGAGGTGAAGTTTTTCTCAAAATATGTTCCTCTGAATCCAAAGAAAAGCCCAGCTGAAGATAACAAGGACTGCAATGCAGCATTAAAGAATACCAAAGGTGAAGCAAAGGATACACCCAAAACAGAGAATGATGCAAGGTAAGTTTAAATTTAGAAAAAGCCTTTGATTTTTGAATGAAAAGAACAATGGGTAATCACCATGTATAATCCAGCCCACATTAAAATGCCTTATTTTTTAAAGGTTGAAGCCTGAATATTTAACTTATGATCACCTTCTGTTAGCAGACACGTAACCTAGCTTTAGCCTCATTTAACACAATATTCCTGGTAAAACAGCGAGCTACAACTTTGAATGAAAAGGTCACTTGTGTGCTTTAAGGACTGGTCTTGTAAAGTATGGATCAGATGAAAATCTGGGTCAGGCTATTCTTATCTCTTAAGTGATTAACAAACAGAAATCTCTGTGGCAGGCGCGGTGGATAATAAATGGATTACAATTCCGCAAGTCTTTGATATTATATATTTTTACCTCTTGTTTACACAGAGTACACACACAGAAGAAAGCTGACGAGGAGCGTAAACCAGTGGTTGGCAGGATTGCAGATAAAATCAGCCTTTTTGAGCAGCAGCAGCAATCTTGGGGGGGCCACAAGCAGACCTTGCGAACTCCAAGGAGTGCTGATGTGTCTCCAAATAGGAAACCCACCGAGAGGTTGAAAACAGACTCTCTTGCATCAGATCAAAGGTCAAGATCAGCTGAACGTCACAACACAGAACGGCCTAGCTCTCTATCACCTGTCACGGAAAAGCCAATGACCATCAAGACCATCAAGGAGCGCATGCGGAAATTTGCAGAGGCGGCTGCATCAGAGGCTAAGTCAGCACAGCCTCCGATACCAGCCCTGAAAGGAATGTCTCACAAATCCTCCTCGTCTGTGGCAGTTTCTACGTCAAAGTCTCCAGAACTGGACAGTCAAGTTCAGAAAGAGCTTATACAGACAAAAGCAGAGTCAAATATAGCACTAAAACTAGAAGGACAAGATGTGACTCCTATAGGGGAGCAAACTTCCTCCCCTGTGGTACAAGGTCCCAAACAAGGCCCCAAAACAAAGGAAACAGTGGTCTCCAAAGCAACAGATAAAGGTACGAAACCTAACAGCATTGAAACAAAGCCTCCAGCTGAAGAGCTGGGTGATTCCACAGAGGTGACCAATAACATTAGCCCACCTCCCAAAGGCCTTAACAGAACAGGCTCCCGCTCTAAAAGACGGAAAAGCAAAGAACCAACCAGTCCCATCAGCCCAAGCATTCAAAACAAACCAGAGTGTTTTACGAGCAAGTCAAAGGTCACTGCTACAAAACAAGAAAAGGGTAATGAGACAAATGAGACTGCCTCTACTCCCAAACAGCTTGCAGAGAAAGTGCCATCTCATACAATTCAAAGAAGAAAATCGGATGAACAGGCACTGAGTGATAACAAACAGAAGGAATTTAAAAAGGAAGTGGAGGTATCGGATAAAGAGAAGAAACAGTTAGATGTTTCACTTAAAAAGGAAAAAATTCACCAGTCGGTAAATGCACCAGCGGGATTACCTCAGCCATCTGTCAGCAAAGATGAACCTGATACTGCTGCATCTAGCAGTGGAACAAAGATGCCTGCTGACAGGGACTCCTTTGATTTATCCCAAAAAGAGGAAGAAGCAGAGGAACAAAGTCTTTCATTCAAAATGGAAAGAAAAAAGGCCTCCGCGGAAGGCGCAGAACCTTTGGCCTTCTCCTCCTCAGCTTTGGTTGACCAACCTATTGAGAAGCCTTCTGCAGTGGAGCAGGAGTCACTTGTTGAAGATCCCAAATTAAATAAAGAATTGTCAATGCAACTTGAAACAAAAGGTAAAGGAAAAAGGAAGAAGCCTAGTAAAAAGGAAACAAACCAAACACAGCAACCTCAAATCAAGGACATAGAACTAATAAGTCATGCTGAACCTATAGATGTGGCGAGATTACAAAAGTTGGTGAGTGAAAAAACAAATCAGGCTGAGGAGAAAGTTGAAGAAAAACCACTGCAGCTCCTGCCTTCAGATGAATGTACCACAAAGGCCAAGGTTTTACACAGTGTGCAGGCGATCACAGGGAAAGAGGAAAGTGTTGCAAGGGATGATGAAAGAAAAAATGCTGAAAAAAATGAGGAGACACAACCGCTAAAAGACATAATAAGACCAGAAGTCAAAGACCCAGAACCAGCTTTGCAGTCATCAGGAAAGAGCAGTGGCTCATCAGACCTCCCTGCTCCAATGCAGGAGCTCAGTCAGGTGGTGACTACACCTCCAGAAAAAGCTGCTGTTTGTACCATCACCCACTCTAATGAGGCTATGAGTGACAGCAAGAGTGATACAGAGCTTGGGAAGATAGAGACAGTTATAAATGGACCTTCTGTGTTGCAGACTCATTCTGCAGAAAGCCCTAGAACACAAACAGAGCCAGTGGTGATTGCACAGCCTAATTCTGCATCTATGGAAAAAACAGACAACTCACTGGATGACTCATGTACACATGGAGCTAATGATGCCAAGCTCTCCAGCCCAAATCCTATTACCAAAGCAACTGCAGCCACTGAGGAAGTGAATGCACGAGTCACTAATGGCACTCTATTGCCACACACTGACCTGACACATGAGGAAAAGAAAGAATCACCTGTGGAAGAGGCATCTCCTATTTCTGTCTGTAAAGCTGCAAACACAAAGGGAGGTGGGCAAGAAGATGGGGAAAAAGTTCAACTGTCAAATCAGTGCCATCAGAAGTCAGTAGCTTAGGCGATATAACGAAACTAGACCCAAGCCACACACTGTTTGAGGAATCAAAAAATATACAGAGTGCCAGCGATATTCCTTTACTCAAGGATGCTGAAAATGTAACACAGAGCCCTCCTGATAGTGCTGCTGCTAGCTCCACAGTAACTGTGATAGATAAGTCAGCTGTGACAGCATTGAATTTGCCAGTGAATGAAGTTTCATCTCATACCAAAGGTGATATATCACCACATTCACAAGTCCAGCCAGTCAAAAAGAAGCCAGTCGATAACAATCTGAGTCAGTCTCCAAAAGCACCCACTTCCCCAGAGTCTAAAAGGCAAATCCCAGGCTCAATCCACCATTCATCCATGAAGAAGCTCCATTTGCCACTAAGTCTAAGCAATGATGATTCCTCGAAACACCAAGATGCCCCCTCTAGCTGGCTGGATGTGGACTTTCCCAAATGGAAACTTAAAGTCCAAGAGCAAAAGCTAACTTCTTCTGGAAGTGAGAGCAATCTTCTGGACACTCCTGGCGAGCTTGATGATGATAACTTCGTTGAGAGAATCAAGAAACTTTGTGCCCCATTTTCCCTCCCACCACGGAAACACAACCACCTTCGACCACCTCAGCCTCCCTTTGCGATGCCGGCCATTAGGGAGGACCGCTTTGAGAAGACTTTTGACCCAGAGGAATTTACATTTGGCTTGAGAAAGAAGACTAAGTTTACCTTAGACACATCACAGAGCCTTTTATCAAAGCATCCAAACACAGATAAAAAATCTGGCCTGAAGCCTGCCAGGGCTAGTTTTGTAGATAGGAGCATGCTGCTTAATAGCCTAGACACTCACTCTCGCCTCAGAGACAAGACCCCTGGCAAGGAAGAGGAAGATGTGAAGGAAGAGAAAGATGATCAAATCAAGGTGAAGTCTCGCTTGGAGGGGAGCTGTGTCTTCAGTAGTCTCAGCACCTCACTCAACAGAGGAAAGAGAAATGGAGTTCAAGCACAGACAGAGGGCACTGACTCAGGAAATGTATCGCCTACTAAAACCTCCGAGCTCAGCCCTGCACCTTCATCCCAGTCACCCCCACCAAGCTCGCCAGTCACAGCTTCAATCAAAGACACTCTAGCCAAGCAGAGTAAAGAGGAAGCCCGGGCTGCAGAGGCTGTGGTCAGTGACTCATGTCCTCCACTTCCTTCTTTTAACGACATCAAGTTGCCTGACTATTTAGAGAAGTACCTCCCAAAAGATCAAGCAAAGCCAGTGCAGAGCATACAAGGACAGGATCAAGTCAAAACAGAGGTTAGTTTTATCTGCATGTAACTAAAAAGGTGTGTGTGAAAGCATAGTTGTGCATTTAGCACAGTGGTTTCAGAGCTGGTTAGCACAGGCTAGTTAAAGCAGAGCAAAGCTGTTTACTAAAAGCATAAATATCTGTTCTCCTGTTGACTGATAAAGATAAGACATGTAACTTAATATATAAATCACAATAAAAGTTACCACAGCATATTTCATGAGAAAGCATTTAAAAACATTTACGCTTACTTGATTGTTTTCTTTTTATATACCAGTTAATTGGGAAGATGACCACTCCTGTTGCTGGAGATGAAACAGACAGCGTTGTAAAACCAGGTCCAGTGCTTCCTGACACCGTTGCTCCATGCTTTCCTGTTGTTCCTCCAACAACACAGCCAACCCTCCCTAAGCTAAAACAGCCTCAGGCCCAGCCGCAGGGAGTTCTCGGAAATAGTGTAAGTGGTCTGCATACATTACAGACATTTTAGTAAAGGATGCATAAAAGTTTGTTGTCACAAATTAAAGCTGTAGCTTGCTTAGAAGTACATGAGTATCAGCTCTTACTTTATGGCATACAAGCCTGCTTGCCGTGCTGGCAAGTGGTTTGGATACTATTTATATCCCTAGAGCTACACCACATATGGTTTTCATGGAAAAAATTACATTTTTTTTCATCACACGGAGGGAAACTTCCTTATTCACACTAACGCTGTGTTTTTGCCTCACTTTGTCCTTTGATGTGATTTTGGTGGGTAAAATTGAGCTGCGCTGTGTTTAGAGTTGCAACTAATGAATCTTTACAGGCAAACTTACAAACTTAATTATTTAGAAAGGATTTCCTGGAAAAGATTATGTAACTGGATACTGATTTAGGGGTAAAATATGGACTTCACGTAAAACAAGAGCTCCACTGGAATCCATGTAAAAGTTTATTTGCCCTGAGGTAACTTGACTTTATTAGGTACACCTAGCTAATACCTAGTTAGAACCCCCTTTTGCCTTCAAAACTGCCTTAATTCTTAGACTCAACAAGGTGCTGGAAACATTTCTCAGAGGTTTTGGTCCATATTGACATGTTGGCATCACACAGTTGCTGTATTTGTTGACTGCACATCCATGATGTGTATCTCCTCTTCCACCACATCCCAAAAGTGCTGTATTGGATTGAGTTCTGGTGGCTGTGGAGTACATTTGAGGACAGTGAACTCACTGTCATGTTTGAGAAAACAGTTTGAGCTTTGGGACATTGTGTGTTATCCTGCTGGAAGCAGCCATGAGAAGAGGGGTACACTGTGGTCATAAAGGGATGGACATGGTCAGTAGCAATACTCAGGAAGGCTGGGGCATGTAAATGAAGCTCACTTGGTACTAAGTAGGCCAAAGTGTGCCAAGAAAATATCCCCCATACCATTACACTAGCAGCAGCAGCCTGAAGCCTTAATACAAGGCTGGATGGAGCAATGCTTTCATGTTGTTTTGAATTTTGACCCTACCATTTGAATGTTGCGGCAGTCTTCTGTTATCCAATTTTGGTGATCCTGTGTGAATAGCCTCAGTTTCCTGTTCTTAGCTGTCAGGGGTGGCACCTGGTGTGGTCTTCTACAGCTGTAGCCCATCTGCTTCAAGGTTTGATGTGTTTTGTGGTCAGAGAGGCTTTTCTGCATACCTTTGCTGTGATGAGTCATTATTTGAGTTATTGTTGTGTTCTTATCAACTGTAAGCAGTCTGGCCATTCTCCTTTTACCTCTGGCATCAGCAAGGCATTTTCACCCAGAGAACCACAGAGATGGTTGTGTGGAAAATTACCAGTGGTAGAATTATTCAGACCAACTCACCTGGCACCTACAACCATGCCACTTTCAAAGGCACTTAAATCACCTTATTTCCACATTCTGATGCTCCATTTGAACTTCAGCAGGTCATCTTGACCATGCTTGCCTAAATGCATTGAGTTGCTGTCATGTGATTGGTTGATTATATATTTGCATCAATGAACAATTGTACCTAATAAAATGGCTGTGATTGTATACAAACTTGAAAAGTGTTGAATAGTATACCTGTCTGTGGAAAAGGTTTTGCTTGCACCTGTTCTGATGGTAGAAATGAGTAAAAAGAGTCAATTACAGTTTTATATTATAGTATTTCAAGTGCTTATCTAATTCAATTGATAGTTCAAATTACTGTGTATATAAAAGAAGACTCTGATATATAATAATGCATAAATAAAAAGCATATTTATATGCATGAATCTTGAGCAAATAGAATAACTTTAGGTTGTTTTGTCCTAAAAAAAAATACTTCAATTATATATCAGTTATAATCCAAAGATTATAAGAGCTGCCAAATGTGCAGTCAACCTTACAGGGTAAAGTAATCCAGGTTTTGGCTGGTCTCAGTGTGCTGCTTGAATATGAAATGAGTGCAGTGTACTCTTCACAAGGCCCACTGTGTCCCTGGAAGTAAAACTGAAAGGTCACTGTATTCAACAGGCACATCGGTGCTGCACAAACAAATGTACATCAGTTTCTTTTTGCATTGTGTAGATGCTTATTTTAATCCCAATTATGTGTTTTTTGCATTTCAGATAAGAACTGTCAAGGGATTTCATAAACGCCCTGGAAAGGTACAGTAGGCACAACTTTGCTTGCATGAAATAGAAACAAGCTGGAGAGAGGAATCTGAACAGACAAGTCTCTGTTCTGTGGAAACATCTGCTTTTCATATGGTGTTCTCAGGAATAAACAAAGTATTTAAAAAAAGTCTTGTGCAAATGCTCAGCTGGGTACAATCACAAAAATTAATTTCTGCCAACACAGTTCAAATCTTGAGGTTTTTCATTACTGCATTAGTTCATTAGTAGTTGTTACAACAAATGAGCAATTCCCCTGGCATCCAGTATTTGCAATTGCTTGCCTACATATTATTTTTTCATTGATTCGGTCTACCTCCTGCTTTACCTGCGCAGGGGATGAACTGTCGCGACTGGGATTAACCAAAACAAACGAAAGAAAATATATATATGTGTGTGTGTAAAGGTTTAGAATTTTAAGCAGGCTTATTAAAAACAAAATATAACAAAGAAGTTTCTAGAGGAGCTGCTTTTTCTACAGCTGCAGTTCATTGCTTCGTTATTCAAAGCTTTAAATATTCTTTTTCACTGTAAACTGAAAACATTTTTACTAAAATTATGCTTGCCTTGAAGTTGGAAGTAATTGTATGCCTGTATGTGTTTTTGCTGTGTATAAACATCAGTATGTTCCTGCTGTAAAAGGGAGACAGTGAAATGGACTAAATAGCTCTCAGCGAATCCCGATTGATGTAATAGAGTTAGCAATAATGCATTAAGCCAGGCCAGTTTCTCTTTATGGTTGATGTGCTGATTATTATTATTTTTTGACACTGCTGTTCTTTTCTTTGCACAGATGGTGCTGTTTGAAAAACCTCAGTTCAGTGGCCAGGCACATGAGATTTACAGGGATGTAGCAGATGCTACGTCTCTGCAGCTCTCGCCTCTCATATCTGTGAAGGTTGTTAGAGGATGGTAAGTAGCAAATATTCCACCAAAACTGTCAGATGACAGAAAGAAAACATTCCTGTATAGTTCTAATTGGTGTTATGTGGTTTTGGGGTGCCAGCATCGTCTGTTAAGCTCTTCACACAAAACTAATTTAATGAAGTTTGAGCACTGAGAGAGATTTACTATCTAACTGAACTTAATTCTTTCTTTTTTTTTTTACATGGTCCAAGCACCTGTTGATCACTGGAAGAGTGTAATACCATTTTTGCAAATGTACGCACGGAGATGAAATCAAACCGTCTTTCAGTTTTCATATTTTTGTGCTGGGCAACAAAAAAGAAAGAATCAAAGACACTGCACAGCTTGAGCAATTCCAGTGTTAAAATGATCAAAAGAATCTTAATGTGAAATTAATTCAGAGCTGACATTCAGAAGCCACATCTAGGTAAACTAAATTAGCATTTTATCATATTAAACAAATAGTGAGAGTTACAGATGCAGTGTTCTCATTTCCAGTAGCAAGGACTACTGTAACAATCTCTTGTCCTGTCCTTTCAAAAACACTAACTTCATCACATTCACGCCGAGGATGCCAGATTTTCTACAAGGATGTGTTGTTTTTCTCCCTTTCAATGAAATAATTAGAGAAGAAGTAATGTGTTAATTAGTGAGCTGTAGAGGAGCTGGTACAGCCAGTTATGCTAACCGACTCCCGACTGTATCCCTAAAGAAACAGGAGAATGATACTGATCTTCTCATCTAGCATTCTATTTGGTGCATTTCCAAAAATATCAAATTAGTGATATAATACACAATTTTTACACATTATTGTTAGCTAATTATATGTGATTATGTTCACACTACAGCTGGGTGCTCTATGAGAAGCCTAATTTTCAGGGCCGCATTATCGCCCTGGAGGAGGGGGGCACTGAATTGGCAAATGAGTGGGCAGAGCCTCAAGTGGGGACAGAACCACACAACAGCCCTCCAGTGCTGATCGGCTCTATTCGACTTGCTGTCAGGGTGAGTACACTAACTCTGCCTCACGTGGTCTTCAGTATTGACATGATCTTCACCTTACACTGGATCTGAAATGTAGCTAACAGACTGCATTGTGTTACTGAAATTCAGTTGCACAAAGGAATACAACTCAGCTAGTTAAGATCTTCCTTGGCTTTATTGAGAGGAATTATTGAAGAATTTGTGCGAGCCACTGCTACTGATAATGGCTGTGCTTTCTTCCTCCCTCTCTGTAGGATTACAGCATCCCCCATATTGATCTGTTTACTGAACCCGAGGGCCACGGCAGAGTGACACCTTACCATGATGACACAATAGAGACAGGCTCGTTCGGCATCCCACTGAGTACTGGTTCCATTCAAGTGCACTCTGGGGTGTGAGTATGGTTGTTTTTTTAGATTTTATCTATGCAGTCCATAAAGAGAAAAGAAATGTGCCTTTTAGGTAATCTCAGTCCTTCTCAGTTATATTTGTTCCCGCTGACTAGCTCTTACCTGCTGTGCTCAAATCAAAGCGGTATTTTTTAATAAGATCTTCTCTGTGTTTAGCTTTGACAAATAGCTGAGATAATTATCATTACTATGCTCCTCTGTGCTTATCTTGGTCTTTGGTTTAACTTTCATACGTTTGCCTGCTGAGGAATGTCTTTCCTGCTGTTGCATGTTAGAAATGGGGGAGCTGGGACACTTGGAAAGCAGTGGAGAGGAGGAGAACTGACAGAAAGTGAGAAACAGACAGAGGTGTGGAGAGAATTTGGCAAATACAAGAATGTTTTTCTTGGTTACAGGTGTGGGTATTTTGGACATTTTGTGCCTTGCGCCTGAAGGAAATGCTGCTAGTCAGACATTTTCCCCTACAGCTACTTTTGCTGTTTTACTAGTTTTACCATAGCGTTGTTTTTCTCATTATCTCTCAAAAGCAAAACCAAAACTAATTGCTGTCACATGCCTGCTCAGCTCTGCTCAACACATAATTGCAAATTCTGCCACTGTTACGTCTCCTATCTGCTCCTATCTGTGTAGTGTTTGTGTTGTACAAATCTATTGTAACACACATTTAGCCCAGGTGACTTCACTGAACAGATGGACTCGATGGCTTCAGGTATTTTTGATGTGTTAACAAGTTAAATTCTTGGTTATCACTGTTTTAGTCGACTGAATGAGCTGGGTGCATTTTTCCTGCCAGAGGCTCGCATGTGGTTGTTGGTATGGGGCATTGTGCTGTGCCACATCAGGGCTTAAAATACCAAAGTAAGGGGCATTGTTCCCACAAAGGCTGCCTACACTATAAATGTGCATTGTGAAGAAAAAGTGATTTGAACTGAAGCATGCCACTCCTCAGATATTTTGATCTAAAGCAAATAGTTTTTGTTCCTAGTTCTAGGTGCATGGCTCATAGCTGAAGTAGATGTAGAATTAAACCCAAATAAAGCACTGCCCTGACCTGGTAATGCCTAATGTACCGGGGAAAAGTATAAGTCATTACTGCCTATACTATGACAGAAAAAGCTGCTGCTTATTTCTGTGTTGGAAAAAAGGAACAGAAAGTTTGTTATTTTTATGACTGATTTTTTTTAAAGCTGTTTTATGGAAGTTTTTAAGGTCCTGACTCATGGCGGTTTTAAAACAACCATTAGATGTGATGTTAGGTCTAATGTGAGAAAAGCTTTTTAATTACTTACCATGCAATGTGGGCATTCCTCCTTCCTTCAGGTGGCTGATTTTCAGTGACCCCGGGTTCCAGGGAATGGTAGCTGTGCTGGAAATAGGAGCTTACCCTTTTCCTGAGACCTGGGGCTTCCCGTCACCCTTTGTGGGATCTCTTAAACCACTTAAAATGGTTTGTATTACTGCGCAACATCTAATGCATCCTGCATCTCTGTTTGTGATTCCATCACTTTGATCTAGGCATAAAATAACTCAACTACTGGATTGACTGCCATAAACTTGTGTTGTAAAGATGAAACTTTGGTGATTCTCTTACTTTTGTCTGGTGGTCACCATAACATGTTCATTTTTGCTTTTTCTTAAAAAATTTGGTACATATTTAAGAACCCTAGAGCCAATAAATGTAGTGATGCTCATGATCCCCAGAATTCTTCTTCTTTTTTTTTTTTAAATCCTGTGCAGTGCGAATAGTGCAGGTAATTAATTATTTGGAGAATTAATTCCCTGCGAGCCAGTGAGCATTATGTGTTGTGCCTCCTGCAAGCTCTAGTTAGTCAGCACCCTCACCTAAACAAAACGGATGAGCACCTTCTGTGAGAAAGGGCCACTGGAGTGACTTGATATTTGTTACAAACAGTGCAGCCTTTCAGATGAATTAATAAGCTTGATTTTTCATCAAGTGCAATAATTAGGTCAAATACTTAATTTGTGCAAAAGTCTTGTTTAAAAATAAATGCAACTGCAATTGTGCAAAACAGTTGATATTCCCATAAGCCACCGCTCTATGCTGTGTTCAGTGGTAATGACCAGAGGCTGGCATCCCTGTTACCACCTTTTCCATATTGCGGTCACTCTCTGTCCAAAAGGCAGTCAGTGTAAAAATTAGCAGTGCTCATTATCATTCCCCACAGAGACCAAAGCTCAGTATGTTCTGTGTACGCGTATATTTTTAAAAATTCTTCTACCAGGTCAACGGAATTATCATCATTTTTGAGAAAATTAGTTGAACTTTGTGCGTAATTGCTGGCAGGTGTTCTATTGTGTGCACATAATTACAGAAGAGCTTTGTTGTTGATGATGATGTCTCTGTTCCAGGGTGGTTTCAAAGTGGAGAATCCCAATGAAGTCAAGGTAGGTACAGTTCTTTTTTGTTTGACCTCACAAAGAGGGGAAAAGAGAAACAATTTAACAATTTCATGTTGATTCTGAAAATGATAAAATAGCCAAATGATGAATTTTAATATCTGTGTCAAGTACGTAGGAAAAACATGTCTATAAAAGGCTTACAGGCATTGCACAATTGCCCAAATGTTTTGTAGTTGTGGGCTTATTTCATTTAAGGCCACAAAAAGAAAAGGAAAGGAAGTTACAATACACTAACCACGGTGTATTTTAAGAACAGGAATTTGCACTGCTAACAATGTGAGAATGAGATAAACAGATTATTTTTAGGTTGAATATTCCATTCTGTCAACAATTGTATAAGGTAAAAACCACCAAAAAGCACACATTCTTAATAGTTTGTTCTTAAATATGCGTTTGAATCCATCATTTGTGGTTATGTGGAAATATATGTATAGATTTTTTTTTAGGAAATTAAACATAACTTGTGCATCAAGCGAATGTAAGCTGTCTGTTCTTTGATGCAGGCTGTTGTATATGAGAAGCCGGGCTTTGAAGGCTCCTGTATGGAAATCGATGGTGAAATTTTCAGTTTTTGCGAGAGTGAAGGAGACATTGATGCCGATGGTGCAAACCTTGACACAACGAAACTGAAGTCTGCCGGCTCTTTAAAGATCATTGGAGGATTGTGAGTCTACTTTTGCATCTCACTTTGCTTGTACATAGGATGAAGTTCGACAGCAGTCTTACTTTGGAGCAAAGTTTGTTCTGGACTAAGTTTGCTGGCAGATAGTGATTCTGACATATATAATTCAGTCAGGATCTGCAAATGCGGTGACATCTCTGCACTTTTTATTTTCTTTCATCAGCTGGGTGGGTTACAGCCAGCCTGGGTTTGAGGGTCAGCAGCACATCCTGGAGGAAGGAGAGTACCTGGACTGCAGTGAGTGGGGTGGCTCGGAGCTTCTGTCGTTACGACCAATACTGTCTGTGAGTACACTAGTAACTGTGGGGCGATGCTTCAATTTTGCATAACCACTCTGAGTTGATGTAGGTTAGAATTTAGATTGAGGCTGATTAATGGAAAAATGAAAATACCACGCTTTTCTTGTCTTACAGACCATTGAAAGTGCTTTATGCTACAACTCACAATCCCCCATTCTGACGCAGCTTAATTCTATCACACACATCAGGGGCGATTCTGGGTGCGGTACCTTCTTCTTCTTTAGATTGCAGCTAATGTAAAAACCATTCAAAACTTTGGAGACCGTAACCTTCTGCATAAACACTGACTATGGACAGTGTGCAACATTAGCAAGCAGGGAGACATATTCATTAAATACCAGAGAAAATGCTAATTTTCCAAGTCTTTGTTGGGGAATTGGTTAAAATAAAAGAAAGCTAAAATAAGGTTTTGTTTTAAGAAACTGTTGTAAAGAAATAAATTGCATAGTACCCCCCAGTGGGCATTGCTGAATTTTGGATGTACAAAACAAACTAAAAAGTCTGCAGAAATATATATATAATAACAACTCGAAGGCATAAACAGTTTTTCAATGGTCAAAATTCTATAAAGATAGGAACATCTTGCACATAATGTATTGATCTTACCCCAAAGCAGTTTTAGCTCAAGGGCACTTTCATTATGGTGCTTTTTGTCTAAAGACTTGTTTATCAGGCAGACCCACGAGGAAAACATTCTTTTTCACCTTCAATTGTGTATTTTTTTTTTGTGGCCTTTCTCTGTTCTGAGACCTCACCTCCCTTCCATGTGTATAAATGGAAAGCTGGAGGCAGTGACAACAGCAGTAAGCCCTCCCATACAGAACAGAGAAGGCATCACTGAAAACAAATAAGATACAATTTTAGGCAGATAGAAGCATGAAAAAGAGGCGTGTTGCAAAGCAGCTGCAGGTGTGCAGAAGTATGTTAAAGCAGCCTAAATAGTACACCTTTTCTGAGATCTGCTCTACATATAGAGTATATATACAGTGGGTATGGAAATTATTCAGACCCCCTTAAATCTTCACTCTTTGTTTCATTGCAGCCACTTGCTAAAATCGAAAAAGTTCATTTTATTTCTCATTAATGTACACTCAGCACCCCAGAAAAAAACAGAAATGTAGACATTTTTGCAAATTTATTAAAAAAGAAAAACTGAAATATCACATGGTCGTAAGTATATAAATAAATAAAAGCGTATCAGCTGAGGCATCAGCTAATGTGGACTGGCATGGAGATCAGCTGATATGCCAGGATTGTGGCTAAGATTGAATTCGTGTCATACCTGAACTAATACTATTTTTGTTTTTTGAACATTGTTTGCAGGAAATTAAAAGTCTTTGTGTAATCATGTTCTCTGCTCATTATGACTGGGAAAATGCGATTGATTTAACAGTTTAAAAACAGCCTACACTAAATGTCTGATTGGCTTTTTTCTAAAGCCTCATATCCATTATGTTGATATTTGACGCAGGACTTGGAATGCTTCTCTTCAGGTTTTCATACAATGATTTTATTCTTGCCACAGGATTTCATGTCTCCACACCTCAAAATGTTCAGCGACAAAGATTTTGGCAAGCTGGGATTGAACATTGACCTGACAGTGCCGGTTATTAACATGGAGGACACGGGCTATAGCAAGAAGACACAGTCTATTGATGTCATCGGTGGTGTGTAAGTGAGATACTTATCCCTGTATCCTTTACTGTTTTGTGATCATTAATGGCCAAAAAAACCCAAAAAGTTTAGGTTATTTTACAGCACAACTTCTTTTTGGTTGTTAGAATTAGGTTAAATACTTTATCATTCCTAAACCGTCTTTTACTACAAGTAAAGCATATGCATGTTTTCTAACAAATATTGCTTGATTACCTACCTGACAGAGAACAACTTATAGTAACTTACATGCTTTTAGATGCTTTCTTTCCCGCCAACCTAATGATTAGTAGAGGCTACAGTTCCTGTGAAGTCTTGTTTGGTTTATTACCCTTCATTGCCGCTCAGGTGTGCAGTGGCAAGACTGCCACACCTTTGACAGGTCAAGACAGATTACCTTGTTCACTAATGGTTAGTCTGCCACACCTATGTTCCCGTCAGAATAAACTGACCTTAGAGCAGACAGCCTTAGACTGTTTGCAGAGGGAAATAACTGAAATTTTTGGAGAGTGTGGAGGAGGAAGACCCAGCTATTTGAAGTTTGTTGACAAGGAATTGTTTGTATTTGGAAATTCTTTATTTCCTTGAGGGTTTTTTTTATCATCATCATCATCTTTTTTTTAAATCACATGCTGTGAGCTGTTGCTATGTTCCATTGCTGCTTGTCTTTCTGCCTCTTTATGGTATGATCAGCTGCAAAAATGCAGAAGTAAACAAACCAGAAGCAAACGAGAATAATGAAGTGCAGGGCATGCTATGCTGATTACTTCTACCCAAGGGAGAGGAAGAAAACGGTTAATAATGTGGAGTGGAACATTACGTACTTCTTTATGAGAAAGGACTCTCATGACATTGAAAGGTTATTCTTGCTGTGCTGCTAGTCTGTTATTAGGCTGCACAGCCTTGCCCGTGTCCTGCTGCTGATTTGCTTTCAGTTTGCTTTGCTGGTAAAGAACTGTCAGGACACACACATACACACACACACACAGTTCCACAGCCACTCATGACATGCCACATTTTTCAGCAGCATAACTGCTGAGGTGCTATCATGTGGGAGGATATTGGATTTTGAGCACAAGTAGTTGCTGAACGAGCACAACTGTGACCAAATTCTTGTGGGGTTTTTTTTCCTTTGTTGGCAGCTGGGGCACATCAAACACTCTTTGTCCTTGCCAATTAAAATGAAATGAAAATGAAAAAAAAAGTAAAAATTAAAGGGTGCTTCTGTTTTTATTCTCAGCTGGGTTGTGTTCGAAGAGCCAGGCTTTTGTGGTGAGTCCTACGTCCTGGAGAAAGGCCTGTATGGAAGCCCAGAGGACTGGGGGGCACTGCAGCACAGAGTTGGCTCAACAATGCCCATCCTGCTGGTAAGAGTGGTGACTCATAGGGTGGAAACCTTGTCTGATTATTAGACAGATGGTCCAGTAACTGTAATAATTTACATTTAATCTTTGCAGCTGCCAATGTGTTTGCTTGACCTGCACAATTAGTTTCAATGAGCTTTGCATGATGAGTAATTGCACAACTGACAGTGAATTTTCATTTCCTCTCGTGGTACAAGTGTGACTCACGAAGCGGTTTCATTACTTGTTACAGATCACAACACTTGTTAAAAATTCAAAATTTAAGATGGAATTCTTAGAAATGGAAGTGGAATCTCAGGGATAACAGGCAAACCTTTACACGGTAGATTAGATCTTTGGGAGCACGAGGCAGAGCAAAAATGTGAATAAAATTATCTACCCAGTGTGAGAGGGGAAAATACTTGTCATTAGACTGAAAGCAAAAACATCTTAGATCACAAAAGTGACTCATCGTGAAGCTGCTTTGGTTACAAACTGGATGATGACAAAGAGACATGCAACACACAAGTCTCAGTAAAATGCAGTAAATGGAGTCCCAATTAGAGTGGGACCAATCATTAAAATTAATAATTTGACTTCAGCTATAAAGTAAAGATGGTCTGTCCTGTTTTATGAGAGGTTTACATTTAAAAAAAATAAAAACTCAAAAGCTGGCCTTAGAGGAAGCTAGTGTAGCAGTTAAACATGTAGGCAGTGGCTGGCAAATAACCAGGGCCTGTCCCCAGTGAGTGTGGCAGAGTGGCAAACTGAACTGATGGCGTGCAGCTGAGATTCAAGATTCAGCACCTTTATTGTCATTGTGCAAGCACAACAAAATTGCTGTTATGGCAACCTCACATGAAATATTAAAATATTGGACTGTCAGTGTTAGAAAATGGCAGTAAACAAGGATGCAAGTGCAGCTGTAGCTGTGCAATATTGCACAGATAGTATTTTATACACACACAATACAAAATTTGAGTATAAAAATATTGCATGTTAAGACTTTATATAACTTACTGTCAGAATGAGTTCAACAGTGTTAGAGCTTTTGGAGAGAAGCTGAGTTTGATTGTGTTTGTGCATGCATGGATAGTGCCTGAAGTGCCTGTCCGAAGGTAGGAGGTTGAACAAATTGTGTCCACAGTGTGCAGTGGCTGTGTGGATTTGCTTGGGCCTCCTCACACAGGCAGAGATCTATAGATGCGCTAAACATGACAGCTCTGTGCCAGCAACATTTTGCACTCTTTCCGCAACACACTGGAAGGTCATTATGTCGGCTTTGTTGCAGCTGCCTTACCAAGCTGTCACGCAGTTTGTGAGGATGTTTACGATATGCGTTTGTCAGTTTACATACGGCCTTTGGTGGAGGATGCTGGCACTCCTTTTCCTTCTTAGGAAATAAAGGTGCTGTTATGCCTTACAGCTGCTGAGAGGTGTGAGGTGAAAAAGTCCTCAGTGATGGTGACCTCCAGTGACTTGAAGCTGGGGGACAACTAGCTTGTGAACCTCCATCCTTTATGCAGCCTCACTGTCTTCAGTCATAAGCCCAGTTGTATCATCTGCAGGCTTAACAATGGCTTTTAAGTTGTGGATGGGCTGGCAGCCATGAGTAAAAATTACATAAAGGGGTTCAGTACACAGCCTTGGGGGACTCTGAGGCTCAAAGTGAGGATGGAGCATGTGTGCTTCCCCAGGCTAACAGTCTGAGTGCAGCTGATGAGAAAACCATTATCAGGTTGCATATGCAGTAGGGTTAGTGCATGGAGTTTGTCCACCAGCTTGTTCAGAGTGACAGTGATAAATGTTGAGCTGTAGTCAACAGAGAGGTGTTGTATTTGTCAAGGTGATAAAGGGCTTTATTGAGAGCTACACAGATGGCATCATCATTGCCCAGTAGGCAATAGTGGTGTAGATCAGCTGGGAGGGATTCTTTGGTGTGTGTATCAGTTGTTCAAAGCCTTTTGAGATAAAAGTGGTTAGATTGACTGGCCAGTACTGTTCAGGTGAGTTACAGTAGATTTTTTTGGGAACAGGCATAGAGGGAGTGTGGATAGCGAGAGGCTGGACATGTCTACCAGTTTGACAGCACAGGCCCTGGAGTACTTGCTTTTTTCTTGTGGCGATGCTGCGGAGTGTTTGCTGCACCTTGTGAGTGCCATCCAGTGTCCTATCAGTTTGTGGCCGGTTGGAGTTTGATATGATTATTATTTGTCAAACTGTGCAAAAAATTGGTTGAGTTTCTCTGTTAGAGTTGTTGACTGCTGTGTGCTCCCTGTTATGAAGGCAGGACAAGCGAGCCAGGCTGTTGGTGGCAGAGTGAGTGAGGAGCTGATGGAGGGTGGTTGGTAGCTGATGAGGATGCACATGGAAACAAAGAGTTGCTTCAAAGTGTCGGATAGCATGAGTAATAAACTGGATCAGACGTAGGAGTAGTGTTAGAACCGCACAGGGGAATGAATGATCCAGCGAGTCAAAGTATGCCGCAGGAGCTTGATTAATGTATGAGGGGTGTTGATTAAAGGGGCAGGAAGTGAGTGCAATGCCCAGACAGATACACAGAGAAGCTATATAGTGATAAAAACAGGGAACTGGCAATGAGGAAGGAGGGAAAGAAAAACAGGAAAACAAAAGGAATGGGGAGAGGGCATCTCAGCTACACAGTTTTAATAGACTGTCATTAACAGTGATTTTGGAAAAGTCTGTTCACAGATCCCTTCCAAAGTGTGATAAATTAAATAATAATGAGATAATTGTTGTAGACCCCATTACAGTAAGCAATGTAGGACTCCCCCCCCCCAAACAATACCACCCACATTGTTGCATCTCTCCTTTCCCATCAGTGCCACTCTCTTTTGTGATTCAGTGCACGTGACTCAGTCTCAATAAGCTTTTTTTTCCATTTCAGGATGATTTTGAGAACGCATTCAAGTTTAAGGTAAGCATTTAAAAATGAAGGAAAAAAAGCACATCTAATCTTGCATTGTTATTGCCATTATTATCAGATGAGAAGTGTAAAGGGGCTCAGAGTGGATGACTCAGTCTTGTTTTCTTGCTGTGTGCCTCAGGTGCAGCTTTTCTCTGATCCAGGTTTTAAGGGCTCTGTTCTCACTCTCGAGGACAGTGTGGCCTCCCTGCAGGATGGTTTCTCTGTGGCCTCCTGCAAGGTTCTTGCTGGCAGGTGAGTAATACTGTATTCGGTGAAGGGACGGTAGACTGTGGTGCTGTAAGCTGAATCGTTGGTACTAAAAACACTTTAAAATAGACTCACAAAGGTCAATTTTAGGAATATATGTCCCAAGGTGATATGCTACAATTGTGACTGGATATTGGTGATAATAAAAAGTTATTTTTGTGAGTCCACTTTAACCCTAAAACACTGTTATACTTCCCAAAAATGCCATCTGGCATAAGTTAGAGGAAGACTACATGCATTACATATTATATAATGCATCATCCATATTAATATACTATTTTACTTAGCTCCGTTAATAAGTAAGAACGTAGTAGCTCCATAAGAACTCTTCTTCACCCTCAAGCTTGAATAATAATTATTTGAGAATAATAAAATTGAAAATCATCTCTGTGCAGGCATTTTACATGATGATCATCCATATTATTCAGTCCAGAACAGGAGCCCATTTTGTGTTTTGTGTGTGTGTGTGTGTATTAACATATTTGTGTATTTGCATTTATGCATATGACTTGCAGCTGGCTGGCTTTTGAGGGCCAAGACTTCACTCACAAGATGTATGTGTTAGAAGTGGGGCGCTACCCAGATCTGAGATCAATGGGCTGTGTCAGTGCAAGCTCCTCCATCCTGTCACTACAGACTGTTGGCTTTGTAAGTCTGTAATTTAATTCTTTTAACAAATTAACACTCACTCCCTTTTGACAAATTGCCAACCAAAACTAAAGCATGTTACTTTTGATCATTAAACCCTGGGATGTAGATATTATTACGTTTTCTGGGATTAAATGTCTTGTTGGACTGCAAGGCTGTTTAAGGAGATTAAGCATTAAATGTGCTCTCATCAGTATTTAAGTCTTGCAAAGCTACAAGAACCCATTTGTAATTGACAGCTGAAGACTCCACAGATGAACAGCCATTCCTATTATCCTGTGTCTGTCTGAAGGGCGCATGAGAAATTGGTGCAGTGAAATGCCTGTAAGCACAGGTCTGTACAGTCACAGAAAAGTTGGAGACCACTTGGATGTCCTTGCGGAGCATTGTGTTCACCCTTTAATGATGAAATATATGTAATTTGGACCTAAGCAGATGTGGGAATTATAAATCGCTGTCATGTGTTACGTTCAAATTAAGCTGATGTTTTTCCAATTATCTCAAAAGCAGTAAAACTCTGTCATCATTTTAATATTTAACTTAATCTGCATCTTTTCTAAATCGCCATCTTTTTTTTTTTTAATTATCTGAAATACTAAAATGTTTTTGACATCTTGTCAGAAACTAATGGATGAATCATCACCATACTGAAATACAACTATATAAGTGATTATAAAATAATAATAATTGTTAATGATGGTGATTTTGTATGAGAAGGGGGAAAAACGCTCACATTTCAGCTTATTTATTTATTTCCTATCATCTAAATAGAAACCACCATGCGGTATTAAATTAGTTGCTACTGTTGACCCATGACATTAGTGTCCATTTAGAAGGCAACCTGCCTTTTACAGTAAACAGGGACTGAAAATGCCAGAGAGCACAATGATGTGAGTGTGGTCTGTTTCCAGGGTAACTTCAAAATACCCTTAATGTCATCCTGTATAACCTGCAGCTTTCAGCATTTGTTAATGTACTTGTCCTTTCTATCCTTCTTGGCAGGAGTTCTCACTTCCATCCATCACTCTTTTTGAGCGATGCAGTCTGCGAGGGAAGAGGGTGGTTCTAACAGATGGATCGGTCAACCTTCAGCTGGCTGGAGGCTGTGGCAGAGTCCAGTCTGTGCTGGTGGAAGGAGGCCTGTGAGTTCTTTTCAAATGTTGTATGGAAACTCACTCTGTGGGAATGTAAATCAGCCAGCCAGCTGCCACTAAAGTAGCTTATGCTTTGCAGTTTTGTGCATGAGAGTCTCTTCTTTTTTTTTTTTTCAGCTGGAGACGAAGCCAGCCCTACTGAACAAACATTTTTTTAATGCCACGCAACACGTGGCACACAATAAAAATTCTTTACTTTTCACTCACGTCCAACAGTGGCCTGTTGTTTCTCAGCAACTCCACATCTAAATCCCTGTTGTTTTTATTTCAAATTCATATGCTATTATCGGCTAAGTCGTCATGTCAAAACATTTCCAGAATTTTCTGGTATTTCCATTGTCCTCTTTGTATGGCAGACCACACCCATGCATTTTGCTACTACTATAAGAATAAATGACAGAGTTAGAAAATTAAAAAAAAAAAAAAAGCACTGTTCTTACACTCAAAGATGAAGTATTTTCAGACAACTAGCGGCTACCTTAATATTTGCTAGAACAGGTGAAGAATTCATTTGGGCCTAACATATAGACTCAGGCACGACATTTTGTAGATTCACAAATACTGAATGCAGTGCAGGGTCAGCACATCTTATACTGCAGAATGGCAGTGCTGGCAGATGGATCGATGATGGAAACCTGCTGCTGATGTGCAAGATTTAGACTGTAGGTGTGAGCCAGCACTGAGGAAATAAAGGGCTCACAGTGAGGCAGAGCTGCCTCTAGATTGGCACATTCCTGCTGCAGAAGAGACGAGCCATTAAGCTGCGAGTGAAAGGCAACATCTAACCTCAAAGCAGAATTGGACTGTTGTGAAACTCAGCACTGTCATTATCTTTTGCTAAGCTTTGCATGGAAGCCAAGATTCAGAAATACAACTACTTTTTTTAAAAAAATGCTGTGTTTAATTTGTACCATCAGGACAATGTAAATTTTAATGTGGAATTAAAAAACAAAAAAAGAAACAAAAAAAACAGGTATGAAAAACACTGTTTATGTCTGCTGTCTCTGTGTTCTCTTGAGTATCCTGTAATATCCTGCCCAAATGTTTCTTCCTTCACATGAAGGAAGAGGATATTGAAAGAAATGAAAACAATGGCATGCTTTTTCACGCCAAATTTCACTGAGTGTGACCCACAGTCAGTCCCCAGACAGCAATAACAGCTTGATAAGGAAGTGTTGTTTTCATTGTAGCTGTTGAGTATATGAGACTTGACAGTGTTTTTGTCTTGTCTTAAACCATCAGGTGGGTATTATATGAGGGAATCAACTATCGGGGTGCTCAGATTTTGCTAAAACCTGGTGAGGTGCTCGACTGGCGCAAATTCAGCAGCTGGCAGAAAATTGGATCGCTACGTCCTCTTATACAGGTATACAATGATGCTATGTAATGATTATCTGATTAGTACAGTACGATGCTATTAATGTTCATAGTTGTACTTTAAAAAACTGCACATGTGCACATAAACAAGACCCATCTTGATCTAATGTTAGTTGCAACAGTCACGTTGATTGAAATTCCCTTGCTAAAACTATGAACCCTGTGTTTCACGGAGACGGACCAACTCTCTGTATGTGCTTTCTGAGCAGAAACAAGTGCACTTCCGTTTAAGGAACAGACAGACGGGGCTAATGATGTCGGTGAACAGTGAATTCGATGATGTCAAACTTCTGCGGATACAAGAAACAGAAGAAACCAGTGGTTTGGAGCAAATTTGGTTCTATCAGAGGGGACATCTACATTGCAAGGTAACAGTGCCATCATTATACAACTAATCAATAAAAAAAGGTTGATGGTGGGCAGCTCGTAGGTCTTCCTAAGGTCAAATCTCAGACCAGAATCAAAACCAGGGTGTAAAGAGTTTTTAAAGAAGAGTGAACACAGGTCATATAGAGATGTTTTCTCTGCTATATTTGATTATATACTCTATAATCATGTGATCAATATCTATTGCACCTTCACCATTCCACCTTTTTCAGTGAAAGTAGCAATTGGTAATTTATATACCTCTAACTGACTCCTCTCTGTTTGCAGGGATTGGAGGAGTGCTGCCTAAGTCCCAGTGGTAGTGTGACAATGGCAGGGAGCCGTGTGGGTCTAACCCCAGCGCCAGATGACCAAATCCACCTCTGGAGTATCACCCCTGAGGGTTTTATTCGCTATACCGCCACCGCCGATCTAGTCCTTGAAGTCAAAGGTAAGTTTCTTACAACACCAACTGTAACATAGATCACATAGATGATTTATATATTAACCCTTGTTAGTTTGTACTACAAACACCATCTGGGACAAGCTTGCCAAAAGGGATTCAAATGTTACATAACATTTCAGTTCTGGTTTGATTTTCATACACTAAATGTTCAGGTTTCATGGTTCAGTCTTATGAAATGTGCCAAATTCAAACACACCGATAACCACAGATAATAGAGTGATCAAGTATTCCATGTTCCCACACTCATTTAAAAGGTAGTAAAGAGTGCAACTTCTGTGCATAACGGAATAAAAAGTTCATGAAACCTGTGGTTAAACAGCACTAAAGAAAAACTGGGGATTTATGAATAGTCACTTTGTTTGCATCATTGTCAACTAGTGACCCCTTGTGGACTGAATAATAGTGTACAAGCGTCAAGATTCTTTCCCTATAATAGGAGTACCGCACAACACACCATACAGTAGGTTTCATCATTGTGATATTTTAAACTAAATATGATAAAATATGTATAAAATATCTACTAAATGAAAACATTGGTCTCTTTCAGGTGGTCAGTTTTATGACAAGAACCAAGTGATTCTGAACACACTTGATCCAAGTAAACTACAACAAATGTGGGATGTGGAGATTATATGAAAACACGAGTAACGCAGTGACCACAGATGAGGTACACCGTTGGAGCTGCTCAACAATTAGCTGCAGGGGAACCATGAAAAAGCCCAATGAAGAGGTCAACTTGGAGAGAAATTAATATTTTTATAAGAATATATTACTACCCAATGAACGTGCAAACAGTTCATTCTGGACTTAACATGATATTCTTACAGCATTTGTCAGTTTGGGGTCAATTTGAAAAGTCCTGCTTTTGAAAGAAAAAACATTAAATTGATCACAGATGTTGTAAATGGCAATTAAGGATTAATGGAAATCCATGACAAATAGTTTGATTTTTTTAAAAAATGTACAGGTGTTTTTTTGTTGTTGTTGTTTTTCCAGCAACAATCATTTAAGATTGAATGATGTTATGATGTTTATATTAAAAGGATAATTGATTGTGTGAGCACAGTTTTTAAAAAACTGTTGCACTGATTTAAAAGTATTAAGTTTGACTAGTTTTAGTCTTTGGGACATTTTGGCTATTTTGACACCAATATTAGCCTTTTAGCATGCCGATATTCCTTTAAAAATCATTGATGTGAATTATAATTCCACTTTCCATTGTTATTTACAACTTATCTGATCAATTCAATGTTTTATCAGATCAAAACAAAGAAATGTTCTAGGTGACCCCAAACCTTTGAGCTGTACTGTGTCTTCATTAAACAAGTCTGTTTCTACCTTATTTTAATTAACTTAAAACAGTGTTAAAATGTTTTTGGATTAATTTTTTTTAATAAAATGTCCTGTTATTCATTACATATTGCCTTTTTTTTCCCAAGCTGCATGCAACACAATGAAACAGCATGTATTTTATTTTTGTTTAATCAAAACTATACAACACAGAACTGTTTTGTTTATGATATAATAAAACTATTTTTGTCAATGAACGTTTTGTCAAACACATTTCAGCAGGCTGACCTGCACATAAACCAAACATTCCAGATTCATAGTTTTTCTTGTTCCCGGAAAGTTAAACTGACACGTTTTTCAGATTACTTAGCTTTACATGATGTCCACGTAATTTCAGATACAAGTTAATGATGAGTAACTCATACAGAAATGCAAAAGAAAGCAAAGGGTTTCTCCCATGTTTGGAACAGACAAGCTTCTTAATACACCTGTGTGTTGTACCAGTCAGCAAATTACCTCTGTAACCATGGTAATCATGACCAGCTGTATGTTTACATGAATGGCATTTATCAGTGAGTAGGTGGTAATAATAGTAATTTCACCATGATGAACACAGCATGACTCAAGCACCTTGCGAAAACTTGCGAGCGCAGTACAGAAGGAGCTTTAACAAGAGCTACAACTTCTGTTATGTTCTCATTACAAGCACAGGTCACACTTGTAGTCTGCCGCACAACAGGCTACGGAAGCCGTGTAAAGGTGAGAAGGATCATAAGAGTAACTCTTGGCACCTGCTTTCCCCTACTTAGCTTTGCTTGGCTGTTTCTTGCACTGGCTCTGCAGTCTCCGTGCTGCTGTCCTGCACCAACTCTTCAGCCTGTCTGTCGTCCTCTTCAGCCACCCTGACTACAGTCTTCCCTCTGGCGTGGCCCTTCTCCAGCTTCTGAAAAGCCTGAGGCACCTGAGTAAATGAGAACTGGGCCTCCACAACAGGCAGGATCTGCGACAGAGCAGCAGAAATGTGAAATAATTAAAAGATCAGATTTATATGTTCAGACAGGAGGTAAACTCCATCCATCAGTTTTCTTCGACTTAGTTTTGGCATTTATTTTAATGGGTCTAAAAAAAACGGGTGGAATTTGCTTTGGTTAGCAGCAGAATTAGTAATGACAGTTAAGTCAATTACATATAATGTGACACCTTATGTAAATTGCGCACATGAGGTAAGTGCCATGCATGAAGGGCGTTAAACCAGGCAAAATGAGTGACTGTCCAAACTTAATAGCACTGAAACCATTTACACTGTAATTTTTTAGTGAACAACCTTTTTGCAAGTCACAAAGCACTGCAAATTATAGTGATCCCATAATGAAACCCATTATCAAACTAGTTTAGTCTAGCAAATAACCACAAGCTCCTAATGCTACAACATCTCTGCTTTCATAGCTGCAAAAGTGAAAACGTGAGGGAGGGGTTTAGAATGTGATGAGGCTGGACAATCCTGCGCTAGTCCCACAACACAAGCAGCCAGGCTTGTTATTCTGGTCAGCATCTCTTGTCTTTAACAATGAATGGGGAGGACGGTCGCGTCACTGGAAACCATCCACACTTCTGACTGCAATAGGACAGAGGGCAGAGACAGCGT
This sequence comes from Pterophyllum scalare, assembly GCA_024447675.2. Taxonomy (NCBI): domain Eukaryota; kingdom Metazoa; phylum Chordata; class Actinopteri; order Cichliformes; family Cichlidae; genus Pterophyllum; species Pterophyllum scalare. The sequence goes on along the minus strand of JAMQGT020001562.1, from coordinate 82,842 downwards.
GCGTGTATGTTTTGTGAGGAGTAGGGGGGCACCGGAGGCCGTGTGTGTCCATAGATTCCCACCACTGGCCTGAATGTGCTGCTTGCTGTAAGCCCCAGCACAAAAGGACAGAGGTCCCACACGCTTTTGCGAATGGCTGCTCAGCACTGTTTAAAAATCCATTCACCGTCGGATGGCGCCTGACTCAATCGCCCAGCAGCCAACCGTGCACAGTACCAACCTACCAACCAACCAGAATAGCAGTAATGCGATTTTTCACTCCTTAACAAAGCCATATGGGAGCCTCAAATACAAGCTTGTAGGGAATCCATGGTACGTTCAATATTCAATGGGTTGTATGATCTCCATCCCTGCATAAATTCAACTCTCTGGCTGTGACGGATTTGCAAATTAGACATCTCCCTAATTCTGTCAGTACAAACGGCCCTGAAAGGCAGGTGTGCATGGTATGAATAATAAAACCATACAGTACCTTCCCTGCATCTACCAGCTTGCTGACTTCATCTAGGGCAGGTCCATCTGGTGCATAAAATCCCCATCTATAGAAGACTCCACTTGATAATAAGTTCTAAGAAGAAAGCAAATGGGAGGCAATAATTAGAAGTCAGGCTTGTCTGCATCTCATTCACATGAAGCAGAACACAGAGTGGTTATCTGTTATAAAAATTAAAAAAAAAGACAAGTTATGAAAAATTAAGATGTGAATCAGAACAGCAAAAAAGAACTGAGCTGAATAAAACACACGACAGTTACGGTGACTTAATTAGCACCATAAACTGAAGAGGAGGTAACCACATTTTGTATGAAAGAAAAACTTATCACTAATATCCTGATAAGCTATCACTAAACTGTTACTGAATTTTTAAAATCAACTTATTCAACGTTTTACGTTTAGATTATCAACCAATATAAATTGAAATTAAGCTGGAGATGAGCAGAAACATAAAAACAGAGTTATTAGTGGTGTTACTGTTCACATTTAATAATGGAATGATCCTTTATGAAACTTGTTCTTAAAAGATAATACATATCCTGAAAACTGGTATTTTGTTTCCCACACAAACAAACTGGACCTCTGACCATATCATATCGCATGAATTTGAGCTGCATTCCTTTTAGAGATTCGTGATTCTGAGCCCACATGCTTTGCTTGATGGCCTACTAACTTAATAGGGCACTTAAATGGAACAGAGAAACCACTAATGGTTTTGTTAATCTTTTTCTTGCTATATGTGAAAAAGACCTTGACTGCTTTCCATGAAAAAGGTCTGTAAAAGGTGCCCCAAGTGCAAAGGTCTACAAAAATAACCCTGTAAACAAGGCTGAAAATCTGATACAATAATCCATTAAAAAAAAATATATATATATAACACTGCTGGATATTTAATAATATTATGCCACTGTGTAACACTGCTCTGCCACATCTATTAGGCTTTTGTAAAACTACCCTGATTTGCTTGCAAAAAAAAAAAGACAGTTCACAATTATTCGGTGCAGCCAAGAAGTTAGACACTAGAGGGCTCAGTTGCTCTGTTAGTGCCCAGATAAAAATGGCAAGCTGTCCAGCATTGGGCACCGCAGCTGAGCCCCACCAAACTGACCAGCTGGCTGCTCCCACGGACAAAGGGGCTCGGAGGCTTGGCAAGAAACACACAAATACTGGTATTCGTTTGGATGGGGGGGGGACGATAGTTGGCCACAATCTGAACAAACACCAAATACTGCTGTTTCAGCAGCAAATACATGCACGCACGCACACACGCACACGGTCTCATCCACACAAACCCAGCTCTAACACTGCCAGCTGTGCTGTCACCAGCGCTTACCCTGCCCAGAACAAGTTCACTCAGTCCCTAGAGCAGCTCCACCCTATCCTTGTCTGTTCACCATCTTCAATGCAAAGGGGTCGGGGGGGGGTAGTACACACAATAACATGAAGCTTACACACACGCAGGGACTGCGAAGCTCAGTCAAGTAATCTCCAGATTCTTCCCTCCCTATGTCACCTGAACTTCAATTAATATAAATCAAGTGAATGGAAAAAAAATGGCAATGATTTCTTTCTATTCCACTGAGGATCAAGTATGACATTTCAGTTCGGAAGCACCGACAGTCCACATCCAGACAAATGCCTTAATGAGAAAAACAAAGCTCAGTGCATTTTATGAAAATAAACAACTGCAAAGGAAGGGTTTTTTGAGGCAAGCACACATCCACTTCTGTCTGTACTAAAGTTAGTTTTACTGGTGTTTACCTGAATGGCCTTGTTGTGCAGAACAAAACCAGCATTCAATGTACCGTCCAACAAGCCCATAGAATCGGTGTTAAGGAGCAAAGGTGTTACCAGTGTGATGTATTTCGCACCAGACCAGGGCTTCAGCAGGCCTATCGCCCACTCCTCCGTATCCCCACCCACACTATCCAAAACGATGTCAAACCTTGAGATGCAAACAGAGACAGAGAAACTTGGAAAAATCTTGTTGTAAATATGGTTCAAATACTAAAAAAAAATAATAATAATAACAACTTTTTCCAAAAAAATTATCCTATGGTCAGTATGGAATGCATCGTACTGGGGGAGCACCCATTTAAAATCTAAGAAAAGATAACTGTTGTGTCTTCCAGCCGAAGCCAAGGAGTACCAATTTTGTTTTAGGGGCAAGAAAATAACTGAACCATCATCCACTCAGACCTTAAGCCATGGTTTCCATGGAAACTAGAAAGAGAGTCAGTGAACAGGTGTGCCAAGCTGATAGGAATATGTTTACCACATTTGGGTGTTTAAGAGGTGAAGCACACCAAATTTAGCAGTCCTAGATGATTCCTTTTTTTAATTAACACCTTCACTGGACTGGCACAGAGTCTAATGATACTTCAGTAGACTCTAGGCTTGGGACCAGTAAGCAGCATTGTGTGTGCTTCAGTGGTCAAAGAAACAATGTGTCTCTTTAAACAAAGTACAATGTAAACACAGAAAATCATGTTATAAAAACACAACAGCTCTTACTTCTCCATCATTTCTAGCTGTTCAACCACATCTCCTGCTGTGTAGTCCACCACCTCGTCGGCTCCCAGTCCTCTAACAAGGCCTACAGCGTTCTGAGAGCAGGTAACTGTTACGAGGGCACCCCAAGCCTTCAACAGCTGGCAGAATATAAAGGTGGAAAAGAGAAGCATACACAAAGCAAGGGATCTGTTTCTGTTTTTACAGGGTTTAAAAAGCATAAACACACATGCAGTCAAATGAAGACACTTACCTGAATAGCAAATGTTCCAACACCTCCTGATCCTCCAGTGATTAAAACTCTAGGAGTAGAAACCCCAGCGACAAGAAGGTCATTCAATTACTGTGTGACTCATTTGCGCGAAGCTACGAAAAGAAGTGGAAGCCTCAGGGGGTACAAAGGGATTTGCAGGATTGGAAGCTATTACATTAGAGGAAAAGTGGAAACTCTTAAAATTCAGGTTAGGTTAAATGTTTTGACGTTTGCAGGTTAAATGCAGGATTTTAAAACTCTTTTGCTGCCAATTAAAATGAAAGTGCTGAAATGGGTTTCATGACAGGACTGATTTCTCAGACAAGGAAAGAGAATATTCAATTCTCCAAGGCACAAACTAAAGACATAATTCAAATTTTAATAGCACTCAGGAGTTGAACAATTCTTTTTTTTAACGTTTATAAGTATACATGATGACAGGGTGAAGGAGCTCAACACAAAGATATTCAGGATCAGGCCGATGCTTACCTTTTATTTGAAGAATTGTCTCTGCAAAGACCGCCTCCATTCTACAAGTGCAGACACAGAGAAGTGTTGGCTACATAGGGAATGGATGCTGCCTCTATGTGGCTCAGTACTTTTGGCTTATGGGAAACCTGCAAAATCAGCCACACAGGCAGTGTTAACAATGTCAGAAATGTATTCACTTGTAAACAGTATTTTCCATTTACAAATTTTGAAGGCTCTGTCTAATCAGCAGAGCTGCTGTGAGCGTAGACAGCCAGAGCTGGCTGAATAAATGAAGTTCAATGCAGCAAGAAAACAGAGCAATTTGTATGTCCCTTTAATTGCTGCCACAGCAGCTACTGCTAACAAACAAACTTAATCCTAATTACATTTTACAGTGAAGGATTACTAATCAGGGTTCACTTCTTCCAAACTTTTGTTTAATGTATTTCACAGCTTAAATAGGAGTTCCCAATTAACTTCTCCCATTTGTTTGGAAACAAACTGACAGTACATTTACTTTAGTGTCAATCTTTGTGTAGACGACAATGAAATTATTCTCAGTTAATAATAAAAATGTGCTGAAATCCAACAGCTGCACAGACTCTACTCACCTCATACTCTGTTAGAGTCACATATTCGGCCAGGCTGCCTTGTTTCCATGGGGAACTGCAGCCCAGACCTGAAGACAAATATGAAATTTAACATGGTGAACACAACTTAAATTAACCACCTACTCACAGTCTTTAAATCCGGTTAATCAGCTATTAGGGTCTAAGGCAACTGCTCCTGTCCTTTCTGATTATTAGACATTTCCAAATATGTTTTTATACTGGTGAAACACAATTACTAGAGTAGTGCATGTGGAAATTTTTACTGGTGTATTGTTCTATAATTTAATTACATTCACTTTGGGCTGAATTTGCACAATTGCATTTCTCTCTGGAAAGAAGACAGTAATGTAGATATGCGGGAGACAGCAGGGTTGAAGGTCTCAAATTATTATGAATCACACTCGCTGGAACACCAGGCAGAAAGCACTTGCTCTTTCTTACAAGAAAATGTCTCTTAAATGACTTAAGTGTGCAGGTGCATGTAACTGGACTATGCAATATAACCACATTTAACTTTAACAATTTGTGTAACATCAGGAGATTTGTCTCAGTATTTTTAATATGGTATTTATTGCTTTAAAATTTTTGAGTGGGTTAAAATCAGGGTTCCCAGTCGCAGCTCCTTGCAACGAAGAGCCCCTCACTATGCCTTAAATATGTCTATGAATTATTATTATTGCATTATGCATGTTTCTTATAATTATCTACACAATCAAAAGACTGGTGGTAATACTGTATTTTCATGTGAACTTTACATATATTACAAATAAAAAAGCTCATCCTGTCTGGTTATTTTTTAGTTTGATCGCTGACCACTTCATTAGGTACACTGTTCATTAAGGGAAATGTGTAATCAGCCAATCAAGTGGCAGCAACTCAATGCATTTAGGCATGTAGACATGATCAAGACAACCTGCTGAAGTTCAAATCGCGCATCAGAAAGTGGAAGTTGATTTAAGTGACTTTAAATGCAGCATGGTTATTCGTGCCAAATGAACTGGTCTGAGTATTTCAGAAACTGCTGGGAACTACTGTAACCATCTCTAGGGTTTACTGAGAATGGTTCAAAGAAAGAGAAAATATCCAGTGAGTGGCAGTTCTCTTGGAGAAAATGCCTTGTTGATGCCAAAGCTGAGAGGAGAATGGCCAGATGGCTTCACACTAACCACTCATTATAACCAAGGAATGCAGAAAAGCATCTCTGAATGTGCAACACAATAAACCTGATGAGTCTTGATTTCTGCTGCAACCCTTGTATCAAGGGTTCAAGCTGCTGCTGGTGATGTAATGGTGTGGGAGCTATTGGGACACTTTGGGTCCTTAGTACCAACCAAGCTTCATTTAAATGTCACAGCCTACCTGGGTATTGTTGCTGAGAATGTCCATCCCTTTATAACCACAGAGTACCCATGTTTTGATGGCTGCTTCCAGCAGGGTAACACATCATGTCACAAAGCTCAAATTACTTCAAACTGGTTTATTGAAACTAGCAATGAGTTCACTGTATTCAAATGGCCTCCAGTCACCAGATCTCAATCAAATAAAAGCACCTTTGTGGTGGAATGGGAGAGTCAAATCATGGATGTGCAGCTGACAAATCAGCACCAAATGCATAATACTGTTATGTCAATATGGACCAAAATTTCTGAGAAACTGAATTTATGCCATTAAGAATTAAGGCAGTTCTGAAGGCAAAACAGGGTCCAAACTGGCACTAACAAGTATTAAGTAAGTATTTGGTGACAAAATGTGATAAAACATTTAGCTGCTGTTTAGATGTGTTTCTGATATTCCACAAGAGCATGTCAATGAAGTGCAAGAACCATAATATAAATGAAAAGCACAACCTCAAATTAATTAATAGCTGAGGCATTCCTGCTAAAGTATTCTATCGAAACCCTGTAGTCATACCAACATCTAGAACACGTTCTAAAAGATGAGTATGCAATGCAGAACCTACCTCATCTCCTGGGGCAAAGTGGGTAACCCCAGATCCACAGTCCACTACTACACCAGACAAATCACGACCAAGAATGAGAGGAAACTCACTATCACTGTCCATCACAGATAATGGATCCTTTCTTAACTTCAGCAGTTTAGCTCCATAGCCACCTGAAATGGATAACTTACTTCGATTATTGTTGTAAGTCATTAGTTACTTTGTTAGTTCATAAGTTACTTGGTTAGCAGCACTTACCCCTCATTGCTACATCTATAGGGTTGAGGCTAGCCGCATGGACTTTAATCATCACCTCACTGGCAGAATTAATCGTAGGGACGGTGATTTCTTCTGTGTACCTCAGAACACCATTAGAGCCATACTGGTCTATGACCCAGGCTGACATGCAGCTCTGCAGCCTTGGAGGCGAACTGCTTATAGTTCTTGTGAGACACACACTGCATCCTGGCTTGGCTAATGTTTTGATGGAGCCTGGTGCTGCCGCATTGAATAAACGCAGGAGCTTGGCTGATGTCATAGCTCTGACAGAAGCCATTTTTGTCGTCTTCCAGCTGACTGCGACTACAAGGTCAACTTTCTATACATCATGACATTTAGGAGACTGCTCACCAAGCTACGTAGCTACACAGCTAGCATTAGCATGTCGAGGTTATCACCACTCAAAACAATGCATAAAGGTGCAAAACGATTTCAGTAAACAAACGACAACACATTCGTGCACTACTGTTATGTAACACAAGGCTGTAGGAGCAACAGCTGTTACAAAAATGAATAGACAACACACATCTCTCCAGCTGGCTACATAACATTACCAAACACGGTAACCTCTGAACTCACAGCGGCAGCCAACCAGTTTCCAGTACATACATATTCTGGCCAATAGTAGAACTGAATAGGCTCTGACGTAATGTGAAGATTATAAACTTATTCCTTAAAGGTTTTCAAGAAACATTTTCCATATAATATATTATCATATTTTACTGTTTTATTTACATTTCACGAATGAGCATGTTATTTTTCGATTTTTTACAATTTTTGTTGCGGTGTAGTACAATTAGTTTCCCGTCTAATTTTATCACGTGTAAAGCATTCCGTATTGAATAAACTTTGAACAACTGCTTGATAATAATGCAACTTATCAATTTTTTTTGGAATTCTCTAGCAAAATTCTTTATTCAAATGTGCAAATTCTCAAAAGATGCTTTGCAGCTTGATTTATTTTTAACTGACCTAAAAACTCAAGTAGTCTACTACCACTTTAATAATTTCTTAATTTTTCTTAATCCCTGTCTACATTTAATAATAGGAAGGAAAATGAGAAGAAAAAAATAATTAAGATATTTAATACTGTCAAATAATGTAATACAAACAATGATTGTTAAATATTCTATTTAATTGTTTGTTTGTTTTTTTACGATTTACTGTAGAGCAATAAACAAAAGTAAGGGTTCATTCTGGGATTGTCGGTGCCCCAGACAAGATCTCTACAATCTAATGGTACAGTTGGTGTTCTTATGATGTCTCTGTTCCACCGAATGTGTCTTCATTCTTCCTAAGCTACCCCTTGCCATGTTTTTGGGGTAGTTAGAGAGCTCATCAATAGCATATTTATGAAAAACATCCATGTGCACAATAGTTATATAATAGTCACTATTTTAATTTAAACAGCTAAAGGGAAAAATAATAAAAGTCCCAACAAAAATGATTTTTTTAATATTAGTGAACAGATTGCACGTTTACCAAAAATTTTCCAACAGCTGAGATAGAGCTCAGTACTCACTCAAAGAATGGACACTTTCTAAGAAATGATTGAAAAATCAAGCTATAATTGTGTGTTTTACAGCTCTGCTGCCTGAGGCTTAGAAAAGTGGGCCGCAGGGATACTGTTAGTTCCTTACCAATTTTATCCCTTTGTCTGAAATAATTAATAGTTACAGTTGTGGCCAGAAGTTTACATATACTCATCATGGGCATGTCCTGGTAATTTAGGGCTTTTAATGGTTTCTTTGAACTGTTCTTTTTCCAGGGTGGAATAATTGTACAGCACACATCTTTAATGAAGTGGGTGCACAAATTTGAATTCATTTTTGATTTTCTCTATTCCAAACAGGGTTAAAAGTATATATATACTGGGTCAAATAGATGTATAAGACTTAAGTGGTGCTGAATTTCTACAATGTTTTTTAACTTTTCAAGGCCAAGGCCTATTAACTTCTTGTTAGTGATCATGATTTGTAGATTGTAGGTTTACACAAGTCAAAGTTCAAGCCTGCCATGAACTGGAAACTGCTGGACCACAAGCATCATCATGGACTGAGAGGGTGTTGATCAAGAAAGAAGCCATTGTTCCAAAATCAGCACCTTCGAAGCTTGACAGAAATTTGCAGCTGCACACATGGACATGCAAAAATGCCTTCTGGCAAAGAAGTTTTATGGTCAGACAAGATCGAGATTAAGCTATCTGGCCACAATAACAAGCGGTATGTTTGGAGAAGTAAAGGTGAGGCTTTGCATCACCTGTCAAGCATGGTGGTGGTAGCATCATGCTCCGGGGATGTTTTGCTGCCAGGCTTACTGGTACATTGCACAAAATGGATGGAATAATGAAGAAGGAGGACTACCTCCAAATTTTTCAACTTCATCTCAAATCAACAGTTGGACAGTTGAAACTTGGACACAGTTCAGAGTTCCAAAGGAAAATGATCCCAAACATGAATCAAAACTGGTTTCGGAATGGATAAAGCAGGCTAACATTATGCTTCTTGAATGACCTTCCCAAAGCCCTGACCTTTTGAGTAGTTATGCATGTACTGACTATAATAGGCTAATGGTGACTTGTCCTAGTTGTGCTGCATGTTAAATTTAAATAGTTCATCATCATAATTATTATAATTGATGGTAATTAACCAGTTTTGGTGGCCCCTACAGCATTTGGTGTCATATACACAGTGGTAGTTAGAGCACTGCGTAAACCCTAAAAGAGGAGAAAGTGCTAAAATGGACTGGCTCCAACACAAAATCTCATCAAACAGCAATAAAAGCCTCATATCATAAAAATGCAATTGGACATGAAAAAAATTATAACCCAGTATACTTCAGAGGCCCACTCAGCACTAAAGTGATTGCTGAGTCCTTCATAAGCTGGAGCCAAATGGGTGGAATACCATCCGGTTCGGATGTTATCAGAGAGCACATATTGATGTTGGAAACATAAAGCACATGGTTAGAGGAGATTATTTGTTTATTTTTAAACAGCACACATGGGGCTATACTCTCATTTGTTATAATGTTCAGCAAATAGTTTTTGATGAGTGCCACTTAGATTGATTACTTTCTTTGTAATTGCCATACTGGTTAGGTTTAGGGTTAGGGTCATAACTGATGGTGACTTAGACCTCAAGGGGTTAATGCAAATCAGGTGCCTTGCTGTTCACCATTAAGCTTCACTGTCCCTGGTGCTATAAAAGCTCCTACAGTGGCTTCAGATCAGGACTTCCCAAGAGGCACTGAAAAATCATAACTGAACATAACTGTTTAGTCCACTCATGCTGTCCTCATAACAGGCTGGTGAAATAAATACATGAAACAGATCACACCATTCTCACGCAAGTGACATAAGCTGCAAAAATAATCGATGTTCCCTTTTTCCAGAAACCGAAGGGAGAGAGGTGAGAAAAAGAAAGAACGAGGGCCTGTGGCTGTGCTATCATGATTCAGCATGAAACCAGGCAACCAACAGCACTGTCATTATAATCACCGCCTGCTTTTGTTTCAACAGCTGCAAACTGAAAGCATCCAGCCCGCATCTCTGAGTGTCGGCTTGAAAGCGAAGTATCAATACAATCATGGGATTTAAATTGGACGGCTGAAATGTGGGATAATGAAACAAGCAAAGCCTGTTTTTCACAGCCAAACAGTTTTCAGCGATTGAAACAACTGACAGTTTATTGCTGGAAGGTGAAATAATATTAAATCGAGGAATTCTTAGATCCAATATAACCCTTGGCAGTTTGTTTTTTCTATTCATAGCTCTTTCATCATGCTGTTACAGCGAAAGGTCAATGAAATATTCTTTTTCAGTGTTATTATTTTAAATTGAAATGCAATATTAAAGCGGAGCAAGAGATGGCTATTCAGCATTTGACAGTATTAAGAAAATTCCCTCTGCAATGTTACAACTTGCTGTGTCATTGTGAAAGGCTGGATAAGACCATCAGGGGAAAGGTTGACTCTATACCTACCGTATTCTCTCTGGCCTGCCTACTACATGTATGATAATGTAATTAACAGCCATTGTTACAGGTTTATAATGTATTTTTCTAATCTCATTTTATATGTATATTAATCATGTTTCTGAGTGCTTTTTTTTTTTTTTATTTTAATGAAACCCACTGCAACCCCCCCCCCCTCGCCCCAAACGACCCTCTCTTCTCTCTCCCCCCCATCTCTTTTACATCTTGAAAACTGTCTCTTGTGGGGAGTGTTGCCTTTTCCCTGTTACATTTTTGTTTTGTTTTCTTGCTGATTCCCAGCTTGTTTAACTCATTAGCTACTTTATTAGTTTTCTTGTCAAGTATTTTTACATGCTTGCATTTAGTTTTCATGGTGTATGCTGTTATTTTTCTTATTAACCTCTTGGCATTTATTTTAATAAAACATTCTTAGTAAGAATTTTACTAACTTGCTGATATTTTGTCTTGTGTTTTTAACCAGTTTCATGAATGTATTACCTTGGTCTGGTTCACGGACTAACACAATTAAAACCAGTGTCCTGCCACCACTTCCACTGACTGACAAAATGCACATTACGTAAACACACACACACACACACACGCTTTACGTAAAACCACAACACACACACACACACACCACCTGCACATAGCCTAACTGGAAACTGCACGAGTTGATAAGCGTCCCTCACTCCCGCTCACGCACTCTCACCTCTGTGCTGGAAAAGAAATCTGCTGACACTCTCCATACTTGCCCCGCTCCGTTCCAACACTGCTGCTGTCTTGTCGTCTCTCTCGGAGCCAACTTTTGTTAGTTGTCCTACCCGCCCGTGTCACTGACCCTCCACCCCATCCGCGAGACGGCAGGAAGTGTCGCAGTGTCTGAAACAACAAGCTGCACGTTGCTTGAGGTCACTGGTTAACCTCTGGGTCAGCTGTTCTCTCTTGAACAAAGCACACTCTGATTAAAAAGATTTATCTGTACACACGGGTTACCGGCAAAGTCAAAACACCCTAATCCCTGAAGATAAATCTCTATTTTCCCCGCACACACACACACACAGACACATATCCCATCTCTAACCATTAGTTAGTGCAGGACTAATCGCAAGCTGTGCAAAAATACTGCATATTAGTCATCTCAAAGGGATTAATTTTACTGTGAATGTGAAGAGCAGAACATCTCATCACTGCATATTATAGATGTGAGTTATTTACAACAAACACTCGGGGGCAAATTTATAGATGACAGTTGTGAGCATCTAAAGCTGTATTTTTCTTTTTTCTTTCCCTCCATCGCATCCATGGCTTGTTATGCCTGGATAGGAGCATTACTGTTATCACCAGCTGTTGCCTGTTTGGTGAACACTTCTCCCCATTCAGCTTATTGATGTAACGGCTAATACTAGGCCATTTGGGAGCATCTATAACGCTTAGACACACACCAGTACACCACACCAATATGAAGTGCTTTGGGATCAAAACAACCTTACTATTTCTTCCAGTGTAAAATGCTGATATGGCTTTCAGTTTGCTAGTATTTATCATCTTTCTTCGGGGTGGATTTTCCTCGTCTGAAACACTGCCAGTGTGTGTTTTTCATTCTCCTGCTGTCACGACACTCGTCCCGGGGTTCATTCAGCTTTCCTCTCTCTACTCAGCTCTCTTTCTTCTTCCTCCACCCTTACTCGAGGTATTGACACTGACATACAAGCAAAAGATTAACCTCATTAATCCTGATTATTACTTTAACCCACTGAGTTGGTGCCTCCAGGTTTTTTTTTCTTTTGTTTGTTTCATTTTCTCCTTTTTAATATCCGCAGAAACAAAAACAACTCGGCCTTAACGAAGAGCAAGGATTAAAAGTGTCTAACATCAAAACTAACATTTCTTTACTTGGAAATTAACGTTTGTGGCTTTGATCTGAAAAACAGGTGTTTTTTGTCTGTAACACCTTCCTGTACACCAGCAAGTAGAGGCAGAGATTAGATTACAGGCAGCCAAATCATTTTTTTTCTTCCCACTGTACGTTTTGCGTTGTCAGACGTAAGCCCTTTATTTATTCATCTAGGATTGGCCTTTAATGTTCTTTGATTGGCTCCTCTGCGCCGTAATGAGCAATTTGAGTTAAAAATCCGTCCATTAGCCGTCAGTGTGTATTTATGCTGTCACGAGCCTCGCCTTTTATATGTCAGAGAGGTTTTCGGTGGCTTGTGTCAACAAATGAGCTGATGGAAAAAGACAACGAGCGGGGAGTTATTTTCTGAAGCACAATAAAAACTACAAACACTGCCTAAAATACTGTGGCTGTGTTTAGAAAGTGCCTTTTTTTCTCAGATTGGGAAATTATATATTTTTGTACTTTATCATTCAAGTGCCAATTTTCTGTCTCCATTTATCTCACCAAAAGATTTTTTTTTAAATTTCATTTTTATTCTTGTTGAGCACAAAGCTAAATCACCAAGCCTTTTTTCCCCAAGCACAATGCACATGTTGTGTTTTTTTGTTTGTTTGTTTTTTTATAAAAACTGGGAAATTTGACCAATAAAAAGAAAAGGGAATTTGGTCACAGATGTTTCCCACCATTAAACTTTGGCTTAATGGGTCCTGTTTTCGATTTGATCCGCTGAGAACTTTGTCTAATCGGACCACGGTATGCAGTGAGCTGCTGGCTGCATGCTGCTGCCGTCTATGGCAGAGTTCTCAGTGCCTCTCCAAATCTGTCACAGGGCATTCAGTGGATTTATCTACTAACTACCTTCTCACCTGCCAATCGCTCTCTCTTTCTCTCTCTTTTTTTTTTTAAACTTACTTTCCTCTGTTTAACAAACATTCCTCCAATGAGTTAAACAGCAGGTCAACCAATCAGTATTGGTCTCAGGTGGTTAAAAGGCAAATGCTACCAAAATAAAGAAATAAATTGGCCCCACTGGATTTTACTTTTTTTTGTTTTGTTCTCTGGTTTTGATAATGATATATATGCATTTAATAGTTTAAAACATTTTTTTCCAAAAAAAATAAAAATAAATAATAAAATTATACTAGTATGATATACTGTAAGTTTGTCATCCATATAGTGATGCACTAATATCTGTGAGATTTCTTCTTTTTTTTGTGGAGTTGTAAGTTTTTATGTGAAGTAGTTTTTATTTTGTTTTGTGTTACCTTGTCTTTCTTTTTTGTTTTTTAATATAGAGGGTTAGATTGAGAATTTTGAATAGGGTGTTTAAACATGTAATGCCAGTTTTTGTTGCTCACACCAAAAGAAAAAAAAAAGGAGAGCAAATATCATGTGTGCAATAAAGAACCATATTTACAAGCTTCCCTCTGACTGCTCTACCTGGACTCGTCCTTTGCCTCTGCACTTATCTGTGACATCATTTCTTTGGATTTGCTGTGACTTTGGGGAGTTAAAAGGTAGGTGTGCCATATTTTACAGGAAGCAGAAATGCAAGAGTTCAACCCTGGAAAAATAACTCTCCTAATCCTTTAAAGAGAGATCAGGCCCTCTGCTGGATTTGAGTGTGATGTCGGAAAAATGTAAAATGCTGACCTTCAGAGAGGGTCACACAGTTAAAGCTTTCTGTCTGAAGATGGCATTCGGTTCGTGCTGACTTTTAAAATATGTGCCGAGAGCTGCTGCTGCAGCATAAGGCCTTGTGTTTCGTTCTCGTCTTGGCCAGTCAATCGTTTTCAACCGCCAGTAATCACGCGTGACAGATGACATGAAGTATACAGGCGTCAGGTTAAAGAGCTGACACTTCTACAGCAAACTGAGCAGTGCTGCTATTTAGAGGCGGATCCGTTTTAATAAAGGCTGACGACACAAAGTGATGTGTCAACTCATCATTGCCTCACACAAGTGAACTCATCACGAGGTCAGCTGCGCGCTAAAAGCTGTGCGTTGTACTGAATGAGCAGCATGCGGTGTTGACATGCTTGCTTTCTATAAATAGCTGTATTTCACTCATTAAATGTCACGCTTGCATCTGTCAATGAATTCAAGACCGCAAGGGCTGCGATTCTCTTACTAGGTGTTTAAAATGTAATATGTTACGCCTCTGCTGCTATATAGGAACTGATCTTTGACTTTCAAGTTCTCCATTTTAAAAACAATGTGCCATTTGTGGTCCTGGAGGCCCCGTAACCTGCTTAACAGTGCTAAAAGGATGAGAGGGGGGGGTGTCATCAGGATATTTTTTTAGCTTGTGTATTACTTCTGTTAGTTCTGTGTTTTACGCTTTCAGTTGTAAAACAGTGTAATACTTTTCATCCGGTGCAAACAGCACTTTTTTTTCCCCCATGGCAGAATCCCTCTCAATTCTCTCATTCACTCAGGACCACTTTAATCTAATGAAGATGGTTAATATTTATATTTGATGGCATGGTTCTGTGGTGGGGAGGGCAACAGCAAGAACCCCCTGCACAAAACACATCGGGCTTCAACGGCAACAGGTATCGCATCAAAGCAGATGCAGCATGAGAAGGCGTTTCGCAGTTCCTGCAGACATGCATAAGCGTGGGCAGGCTCAAGCTATTGAAATGGCACGTTATATGAGATTTATAAGCTAAGCCATCAGCTAATCTTCAGCTGAGCTTGACTCTGTGGCCTTCCAGAATTAACAATATTTTAGTGTGAATTCACTCGTCGATTTACTAGGTGCTCCAATGCAGCAAGTGCGTTGAGTCACATAAACATTGTCAACGCAAACTGAGTATCAAAATGGTAAAGAAAGGTGATTTAAATGACTGAATGTGGCATGGTTGTTGGTTCCAGACAGGCTGGTCTGAGTATTTCAGAAACTGCTGATCGGCTGGGATTTTCCCACACGGCTCTCTGTAAGGTTTACAGAGAGTGGTGGGGAAAAGAAAATATCCAGTAAGCGGCAGGTCTCTGGGCGAAGATTCCTTGTTGAGGTCAGAGGAGTCGGTCAAACTGCTTCTTGCTGACAGGAAGGCAGTGCTAACTCAAATAACCATTTGTTACAACAAAGGTAGCAAACGTATATTGGGCGTCTCTGAATACGCAGTAAGCCTTGGAGCGGATGGGCTACAGCAGCAGAAGACCACACCAGTGCCTGTCTTGTCAGCTAAGAACAGGAAACTGAGGCTTCAATTCACACAGGGTCACTGAAATTGGACAACAGAAGAATGGAAAAATGTTGCCTGGTCTGATGAGTCTCGATTTCTGCTGCAACATTCAGGTGGTAGGGTCAGAATTTGGCATAAACATGAAAGCATGGATCCATCCTGCCTTGTATCAACAGTTCAGGCTGCTGGTGGTGGCAGTGTAATGGTGTGGGGGTTATTTTCTTGGCACACTTTGGGCCCCATGGTACCAACTGAGCATTGTCTAAACACCACAGCCTACCTGAGTGTTGTTGCTGACCATGTTAATCCTTTTGTGACCACAGTGCACCCATCTTCTGATGGTTACTTCTAGCAGGATAAGGCATCATCTTATAAAGTTGAAATCATCCCAAACTGGTTTCATGAACCATACACTCAGACGGCCTCCGCAGTCACCAGATCTCAATCCAGTAGAGCACCTTTGGGATGTGGTGGAATGGGAGATTTACATTACAGACAGACGTGCCGCCTACAAATCTGCAGCAATTGTGTGATGTTATCATGTCAATATGGACCAAAATGCTTCCAGTTCCTTGTGGAATCTGTTCCACGAAGAGTTAAGGCAGTTCTAAAGGAAAAAGGGGATCTGACCTGATAGAAACAGTGTGTGCCTAATAAAGCGGCTATTGAATGTGTGTCAAGTATATTTTGATGTTGCAGTTTTATTTATTTACACTTTTCTAACACAAAAGAAATATTAAAATAATATCAAAGATGCCTCCTTATTTGGAGTAATTAAAATGCTTCATGGGAATGTCTGTTTTGTAAGGTTCATGCAATGTGCAAGCTCAGTTTGTGGCAAAGAAAATAAGATAGCACTTCAATCTTTTCTTTATGTTTGACTTTCAAAAGGTCAAAGCAAAGAAGAAGAAGAAGATTTTTTTTTTTATATGCTGCTCCAAAAAAATAAACACTTCCAGACCTCGGCCAGAGCATCACTGAGCTCCTGGACAGTCTGAGGTGCAATCTGGTGGCATCAGATGAACCAAAACATAATGTCCCAGAGGTTTTCTATTGGATTTAGGTCAGGTGAGTGGGGGGGGGGGCAGTCAGTGGTGTCAGTTCCTTCATACTCCAGGAAATGCCTGCATACTCTCGCCAAATGAGGACGGGCATTGTGCACCAGGAGGAACCCAGGACACACTGCAGCAGCATAGGGTCTGACAGTGGGTCCAAGGATTTCACCCTGATACCTAATGACGGCCAGGGTGCCGTTGCCTAGCCTGCAGAGCTCTGTGTATCCCTCAATGAAAATGCCTCCCCAGACCACCACTGACTCATCACCAAACCATGCTGAATGATGTTATAGTCAGCATAATGTCCTCTCCTAGAAGAACTGCCTGTCTCCAGGAATCCCCTCCATGCTCTTGAGACTGTGCTGGGAGACACAGCAAACCTTCTGGCAATGTCACACACTTATGTGCCATCCTGGAGGAGTTGGACTACCAGTGCAACCTCTGAAGGGTTCAGGTATGCTACCAGTAGTGGCAGTGACCCTAGCCAAATGCAATACTAGTGAAAAAAAAACAGTCAGAAAAGACGAGGAGAGAAAAATGGTCAGTGGCCTCCACCTGCAAAACCGTTCCTGTTTTGGGGGCTGTCTTGTTTCGTCTCTAGTGCGCCTGATATTAATTTAATTAACACCAAAGCACCTGGAACTGATCAACAGCCCCCTCTGCTACTCAACTAACCAGACAAATATCCCAAAAGTTTAACGGGCTTGATGCTATACTCTGATTAAAAAGTGTTCCTTTAATTTTTTGAGCAGTGTAATTATTTCCACACTCTTTAGGTCCATGGCCCCAAACAGTGGCTGAGTTAAATTAGCAAAGCCCCTACTTTACATCCATAATTGTGTCAAAACTCAATGAGTTATTATCTAAATAGCACCCTGTCAGGTGCAGATGACAGCCTCCAAAATTAAGGTAAGCGCTGAAATCTTGGCTGTTCCTGGAGTCGTATAAATAAAATCTTTGTCTGGCTTGGAGGCTGAAAAGAGAAGCATAATCCCATCAACAGAATGACTAAAGGTATGTATGTTTACACATTAATCTGCATTTTCATTCTGTACACATGTCAACTGGATGTGAAGTGGTATTTCTGAATACAATCAGCTCACAGCAAGCCCAGGTGGAAAATTAAATTCATCAAAACAAACAACAGTCCCTCTCCTTTTCCTGTTTCATGGAGCCAATATAAGATGTTTGCTGTTGGCTGCTGGGCATTCTCCCAGGCATTTACCCTGATTATCAAACATATCATGTCTACTGTAGGTTACTGAGGAAGGCACATCTGCTAAAAAACACACTCATTTTTACAACCTGCAATAAAAATGACAGGTATTGCCTCTTCTAGGTGCTTCCTGATGACTTATTGTGCAAAGGTGAAGTAAGCCAGCTTAATCCCTTTATTTCATACAGTAATTAAGTTAAATGGTTTTGAAGTGGGCATCTCATTCCAGCTCAAACCGGGCAAACTGCATGAAAAATCTAGATCGTAAGACATCGTTCCCTTTCTTTCTCTCACCCTCGTGCTGGAGGACGGAGATGCCGCCGAACGGGACGGTGAGTTCACGACTTTTAATGTCACGCAGGAAGCGGTTGGCTAGAGGGAGCAGAGGAGTGGAAGGGAGAAAAAGGAGGAGAGTACCGATGGTGGCTTTGGCCCCCAGGAAGACGCATCAAAGGAGCATTTGTCGCAGAGAACCAGCTGGGAGTATAATCGGAGAAAGAGAACTGGAGTTCAGTGTGTGTGTGTGTGCCTGTGTGTGTTTTGAATGGGTAGAGTGGAAGGGCTGCATCAGTGGTGACAGATGAACCGGCTTCCTGTGGAATGAATGTAGGGCATTCATCAGAGTGCAGCTGTTTCTCTCTCTCTGGTTGTGTGTGCGTGTTTGTGGGTGTCTGTGTGTAGTGAGTTGCTTTAGTGGGCACAGTTGTTGTAGGTTTCAAGCTCAGACTGATGAATGAAACTCTATAGCTCTTTGGGCACCTGTGCAAAGTGACACAGTCCAGCAGCTGGATTGTGTGTGTGTGTGTGTGTGTTGGTGGCCATCCTAAGACAGCGAGATGGGGAGATGCACAGATCAGGGAAGTATTACTTATTTGGTGACAGGAGTGAGTTTTTCTCCCTGTTTCCTGAAATCAGTCACTTGGTTTTGTAGCACAGGTGACTTAAGAGTATCAGTCTTTCCAAAAGAAAAACCCTTCAAAACACAGTAGGTGGCACACATGTCGCAGGAGCTCCTGCTTCGAATGTCTTCATAATAGCTTATTTTGAATTATGCATTCAAATAATTAAATGCTTGCTGACATTTTCCTCGACAGTCACGTACACGCCGATGCAAAGATGTCACTACAGGAACTCAAATTGCTGAACCATCTGTCACGCCGCTCTAGTCTGGATGAAATGATGAATCTTCCTCGCCAATCCAAGAGGCCTTCCCACTGCTTTTTGTGCTGCTTCTGTGTTGAGCGATCTAGACAGGTGTGAATACTGCGGGCCTGCTGTGTCACCTAACGCTGTCAGAGGATGTCTAACTGGTGTGTGTGTGTATGTGTGATTTCTTCTGTCAGATGTGTCGCTTTTCTGTCCCTGCTGACTGCATGTCCCCCCTCGCAACAGTTTAATAATGAAAAAAAAGAGAAAAGACGTGACACAGGACGTGCTGCATTCACGTCAAGTTGAGTTTACTGTAAATATAAGTTGTGGCAGTGGACCACAAAATAGCAGGTTGTGGCAGCCAAACTTTTTGAGGAAATGTGTCAACACAGCGAATCAGAAGACATCAGCAGCCCGAGATGATAATAATTTGAGTCGTCTCGAGTGTCAGCAGGTGAGACATCTTTTAGAAAAATCCTCTCCCTTTTTATCAAGCTGAACTTGGCCCCCTCTGGAGCTTTTTGCAGGTGGCAATCCCCTCAGCATATTTTCTACTTACTTGTGGGCTCCAAGAACATCTCCAGCCATGGCAAGAGCCTACAATATAAATCCCAGTACTCAGCTTGATAACCTGACAAACTGATAATGTGTAAAGCACCAATAGTCCAGGCTAGAAGTAATAAATGCATGAAGTTTTTTTCAACATCACTCTGAGACAGGATGTTTCTAATTTTAGTGATATTGGGCAAATGCAAAAAAAAAAAGCAATCACTGATGGACAGATCCCGGTCAAAAATTCCTCACAGTGTTACTGGAGGCTGAGTTAATGCCATCCAGAGTAAGCATCTGGTTAGGATTTTTAGGTCTTAGAGCAATAATCTCAGTTTTGCCTGAGTTTAGAAGGATGAGCCCTTGGTATTCATCGAGCTTCTCGTGTTCCTTCTTCTTGTTGTTACCATCACTTGCTATTGCAACGTCTATCACTACGGCTTTCTTCCTCTGCTGGTCCAACACTACGATGTCCGGTTGGTTGGCCATCACAAGTTTGTCTGTCTGTATGTGGAAGTCCCACAGGATCTTAGCTCTGTTATTCTCGACCACCTTTGGGGGCATATCCCATTTTGACCTCGGGACTTCCAGGTCACACTCAGCACAGATGTTCCTGTATACTATGCTGGCCACTTGCTTATGGCGTTCCATGTATGCCCTGCCTGCTAGCATCTTGCACCTTGCTGTTATGTGCTGGATTGTCACAGGGACATCTCTGCACAGCCTGCACCTGGAGTCTTGCCTTGTGTGGTAGACCCCAGCCTCTATCAATCTTGTGCTCAGAGCTAGTTCCTGTGCTGCCATGATTAGTGTCTCTGTGCTGTTTGTCAGTTCAGCTTTGTCCAGCCATTGGTAGGATTTTTCTATATCAGCCACTTCTTCTATCTGCCGGTGGTACATGCCGTGCAGAGGCCTGTCCTTCCATGATGGTTCCTGTTCTTCCTCCTCTTTTTTTCTGCTGTTCGAGGTACTCACTAAGCACGTGATCCTTTGTGGCCATCTTCCTGATGTATTCATGGATCTTTGTTGTTTCATCTTGGATAGTGGCTCTGACACTCACTAGTCCTTGGCCTCCTTCCTTCCACTTAGCGTACAGTCTCAGGGTGCTGGATTTGGGGTGAATCCCCCCATGCATGGTAAGGAGCATTTTTCCCTTGACATCAGTGGCTCCTATCTCCTCCTTTGGCCAGCTTATTATCCCAGCAGGGTATCTGACAGCTGGCAAGGCATAGGTGTTGATTGCCCGGATCTTGTTTTTCCCATCCAGCGGACTTTTCAGGACTTGCCTTACTCTCTGCATATACTTGCAGCTTTCCTAGCAGCCTCTCCATGATTCCTGTGTGATTCCAAGGAACTTGCACATGTCCTCAATGTCTGCAGTCCTCTGCAATGTAGTGCAATCCTCTCAGTCCCACCTACCTTCCCTCTCCAGACTTCTGGTAGAGCACCCGAGCTTGGAGGACGAAACCGCCCGCAGGGCGAGTGGGGATTTAAAAAAAAAAAAACATAACGTATTACTAATATTATATTCTATAATATTAGTCATAATATTGTGAACCTGAGACAACAGTTACTTTATAAATGCTGTTACTTGTTCCCAGTTCCAACCATATGGTGTTTACTGAAACATTACTTACTGTGACTACACTTCTAGTGATGCTGCCCTGGAATCCAGATGAATGGCATTTAAACTCTATGATATTATCTCTATTCTGTAATGCCCTTTATTTATGCCTAGATTGTCAAGTTACAGATCCCTGAGCACAATTTATTGGTGGTCACCAACGTGTTTTGATGATCAGACCCTCTTTTCTTCAGTGATCATACAGGAACGTGGACATACACAGAATAGCTTGAAATGGAGAACAAGTATACTTTACTGGAAAATGAAAAGAAACCATCACAATACAACTTTACTAAAAGCTCTGGAGTACTTCATATTAAATAGGAAATGAAGCAGCCAGAACTTTTTCATGTTTTTTTTAAAATATCATAATGCTTTCTTTAATTCAAGTCTTTTGTGCGTGTCGTCCTCGCTCATTCTTTCTGTTTTCCTGATAATCTCCTCCTCCTTTTCCTCCTTGCAATGCCTCTTGTCAGCACCACAGCACCGCTCCCATTTGAGTGTTGAAACAATAATGAAGTAGACCTCAGAGACCTTTTCTCTGTGAAAGCACTTTTGGGATGTGTCCACTTAGAAAAGGAATAAACATTTGTTTCTTTCTCAATAAAAAAAAACAAAACAAAAAAAGTAATGCAGGTAAAAAATAAATATCCCCTGGATACTCGCTTCTATGGGTGTGAGGTGCAGCAGGCCCTCCGCAGCTTAAGGCAGCCTGGCTCCTTCATTTGGCTCCAATGGGAATCATAAATCCACTGTGACTGAGAGCTGCTGCTGCAGCTAACCTTCAGATTAGGGCACATGTCCAAAATGCCAACTGAATAATCTGGCCCAGCCTTTATTATATATCAATCTCCTGTTCACGTCTAATTCCTCAACATAAACACAAATGTATTATGGGGAAGATGTAATTCTAAGATAAACCTGTGGCTATGGTGGGTGATACCTGAACCCTGGCCTGCAACAGATTCTGCATTCCTTTTACATCAGAAGTTAGACGTTACATCCAAGTTGACCAAGTTCTAGCAGCAATAGGTGGAAAAACATTTTCCTCAGTCCTCCAGAATGAGGAGGAAACAATGTAATTCCAACTTTCTCATTGTCTGGAATGCCAGTCACCTTTCCCCAGTCCTAAATCCCCTCATCTATACTCACTACTTAACTCTTTGTGTTGTTCTTTGTTAACACCAGCGCTGTAATGCGTAAACGGGAAATGGTCAACAGGAAGTACTTGGCCACACTGCTCTTATGCACAGAGTGTAGATAGATAGATACTTTATTGATCCCAAAGGAAATGAGGGATCAATAAAGTATCTATCTATTGGGAAACGGTCAACAGGAAGTACTTGGCCACACAGCTCTTGTGCACAGAGTGTATACCTGGAGTACCAGCACTGTCTCTTTTTCTTTGCAGTTAAAAACGCTGCTGCAGCACATTCACAGATAGAGCCAGGCTGGTACTCTGTGTATGGCTTATTTAGTGAGTCACAAATAGACAAGAGGTGGTACAGATAAAAAAGTTCTACAGTTTTACTACTCTTTATGTGAACTGCTGCAATCTTGGATCGCAAAGTTGAGTTCGGTGTTGCTGGTCTGATTTTCCGAAAGGGAAGTTCCACTCGAGCGGGTGAGCTGTTTTTCCTGCTGTGATTCATCAGATTGACTTGAGACTGATGACGCTACATGCCAGAGTGGAGTCCAATGATGGTAGGAAGAAGCACAAACCTCCCCTGGAGTCTAGGTGCTGGTGGTGGCAGAGATGAAGCAGGTGGAGACTTGGATGAGGATCTCTGTCTGGCCAGGATGAGATGGAGATGGGGAGTCTGAAAGGCAGAATGACAGAAGAGGGCTGAGATTTAAAGCACATGGAGCAGAGACTGATGGGCTCGCAGAAGTCAGGCAAGAAAAATGATTGGGCCATGAAGTTTAACAGCTCGGGAAAGTGGAAGTGATGTAAAGAGTAGGCTGACAGACCAGGAATGCAGGCAGATGAACTGAACTTAGGCATACGCGTCATTATAATTTTCCTTTTCACGTAGCAATTAGAGGAAAAATTGGATCATGTAGATTTAACCTGATTGCTTTGTGGAGGATTAGCGCCTCTAAGTCTGAGGCCATGGGTAGAGTGCCCACTAAGAGTTGCTGCCCCAAGTGGAGTTTAAGTGTCTTGGAGTTTTGTTCACGAGTGAGGGGAAATGGGAGCGGGAGATTGTCAGATGGACTGGGGCTGTTTGCAGTGATGTGGACGCTGCACCAGTCTGTCATGGTAAAGAGGGAGCTGAGTGTGAAAGTGAAGCTGTCAATCCATGTCCTTCCCTCACCTATGGTTGTGAGCTTTGGGTAGTGACCGAAAGAACGAGATCATGGATACAAGCGGCAGAAATGAGCTTCCTCCGAAGGGTGGCTGCCCCTCTCCTTTAGAGAAAGGGTGAAGAGTGCAGTTATTTGGGAGGGGCTCAGAGTAGAGTTGCTAATCCTCCACTTTTAAAGGAGTTAGTTGAGGTGGTTCAGGCATCTGATTAAGATGCCTCCTGGGCGCCTCTTGGGTGAGGTGTTCCGGGCATGTCCTACTGAGAGGAGGCCCCGGGCAGACCCAGGACACACTGGAGAGATTATATCTCTCAGCTGACCTGGGAATGCCTCGGTGTCACCCGGATGAGCTAGAGGAGGTGGCTGGGGAGAGGAAGGTCTGGTCTTCTCTGGTTAGGCTGCTGCCCCTGTGACCCAGCCCCGGAGAAATGGAAGAAAATGGACGGATGGATGCTTTGTGGTTGGTACTTACTGTGCATGCTCTCCATCTTGCAGTAAATGCATGGGTATGTACACACTTCTTTTCAAAAATAGTCTTTCATACTGAACCGGTCCTGTTTTGTTTTTTTGATACACAGCAACACAATAAATGGAAGACTGCTGCACAGAACAGACAACAGATATAAATCTTTAGGAAGTTGATCAAACATATGCCAAAGAGATGAAATAGCTGTGAGGAAGATCATGCTCTCCTTTGTGCATCCATATCGCAAAATTCTAATTAAATGCATCAGTGCCAGACCATATTGACAGTCTGACTGATGCAGCTCTTCCACCAGACCATAATAAAATCATAACCCAAGCAAACAGTTGACCCTGAAATCTTCAATCTGAATAACTGTAATGAGAATTTGTGCTTATAACTGCAGTCATTGTGTGAGAAAGCAACTTATTTATTTATTTATTTTTGCTGGCTAAGTAGCAGCAGCAGAAAAGAGATGAATTTGCAGCTAATATGGAACCTGGAATAAAACACACATACTGATAAGCCCGCTTACAAAACACAGAAACACAGTAACTAATCTGAGTAGCTTCAACAATTACACAAATGTGTCCTCATAAAAAGATGTTTATTTTTATTTGAAGTTTTTATTTTTCTGTGCTGAAACAAATAGTACAAAAGACTTTTTCAGAGGGGTGTGTGTTAGTTTGAATACTTTTTGTGTTTATTAAAAAATAATACTTTTCATGTGTGTAGTCTAATGTATTAGCACAGCCACAAAGATTATGATTATGAATGAAGGTAATTAGTCTACATTTACAGTTTTCCGGTAGCCTCATTATGCCTGTATTGTATGTATGTCACCAGCTCCAGCAGTATATTAGCTGTTCATTCACTCTTTGTGTGCTGCCTCTCATAATCAGAATTGTTGATTAAGCTGTTCTGCAGCACTGTTAGCTTGTAAAGAACAGGTTGGAGTCCTGCCTGTGCAGCAGCACACAAGCTAGCCTGTCTTGCTTCTCCTCAGTGTTAATCTTCGCTGTCTGTCCATCTTATTGTTGCTGTTAGAGAAAAGCTTTCATGATTTGAAACTACACTTCAGTTATGCGAACGTCGGGAAAGGCGGTCACCGTGAAAACAAACACACCAGCGTTCACAGTTTAAACTTTGCTTACTTTCGAAGCTTTCGAGGGAGTTGACCTTCCTCCAATTCTGCTCCCCTTCGGCTTGGACCCTGGACCTACCAGCCTTGTAAACACTATTTCCACACATTAATACATAAACATATACATGATCGCAAACTGAGGGGGAAAAAAAGCAAACAACTTCCCTTCCTCTTCTTGTGTCTGATTCATGCTGAAAGTCTTTGTCTCAATATAAAAATAGCTCCTAATCCTGTTTATCTGAGAAGTGTGTGAGTTAATGTTTGCGTGCATACTGTATGGGCTATTTGAGTGCTTGTGCATTCTCATACGTAACATGTGCAGGTGTGTTTGTATCAAGGTTCACTTTGAAACAGCACAATTCTGTTAGTGTGTATCTGTGGGTGTGTGTGTGTGTGTGAGAGAGCGTTCACCCTGGGAAATGAAAACGCTGACCCAATTTAATACACCTGTGTCTCGCTGCACTCTGGCCCAGCACATCACACACACATCACACACACACACACACACACACACACACACACACACACACACACACACACACACACACACACCTCAACCTCAGCTCCAGTGGAGTACAGCCCTCCAACATAATCCTGGGTATTCTGACTCAGCTATACAGATAAATTCAGCCAATTCAAACACAGACGTGTTTTTTTTTCTTTATTTCTTTCTTTTTTTTTTAACTTGATGCAACATGAAGGTGGAAATTTTCTTTGGGCGGATGCTTCCAAATTAGATTACAGTTTGCATAATTGTGCACATAACTTGGTTACATTTAATAATGTCAAGCCATTTAAATAAAACTATTCATCTCTAAGTGTGCCCGGGCACAGTAAAGATATTTAATAATGCAGTGCATATTAACAATGTACACAAATATATAGTCAAATTAGCAGGTATAAATGATTGTGGGAATATTTGTTTTCAGATTTATGCTGTTTTACGCCTCTGCTGTTAGGGGATGCGCCTCCATACTGGGTGTGTTTCCCCTCAGGCTGAGCTCCCAGCATGCTGAGGAGGTCCCGGTGAGATGCTCCTTGCCGGGTGGCCTCACGCTGAGTGGTAAGGCAGTAATGAACTTCCTGCCACGCCGCTTTCACACATACATACACACACAGGCATAATCTCATTCACATCCCCGAGGCACAAAAGAGATGCCACATTAGCATGGTGCTATCTTTTCCTGTGTGCCCACGTGTGTGTGAGAGGAGAGACAAATGACTACATTGTCCCTGGATTTGTACTTCCTGAGTGTGTCTGTAATTAAGATGGGCGCACAGCGGGCGTAAACATTAGAAAGGGCAATTTTTTTCCCCCCTTTTTTACCCTCGGATTAATCTGTCTTGTTGCATCTGTGTCTGCACTAAATCTCAACACTCTGTCCTGGCAGCAGTCCCATCAGTAAACACGTACACACAATAAAGAAGAGATTTAGTGTTTTGCTTTGTATCAAGTTGTATGTATATTTACCATGTTCTTTGTCAAAATGTCAGCAGTCATGGCTTTGTTATAAAGCTACACATTTTTTCCCCCACTACTTTCTGAAATGTAAATCTCTTTAGTCCAGAGGATGCGGCATTCATGAAAACAATTTCAAATTTTTGATTTTTGACCTTATCCCTTACACACACAGAGATTCTCTTAATCTTTTGATTATATTTTACATTTTGCAGATGAGGAAAATTTCAAAATCTTCACAATTTCACATTAAGAAACATTATTTTGAAGTTGTTCCACAATTTGCAGACAATGTTTTTTTCGTGAACCTCTGTCCATCTTTTCTTCTCAGAAACTCTGCCTCTCTAAGATGCTCTTTTCACACTCACTCATGTTACTGATCTGTTGCCAGTTAGCCTAATTAGCTCCAAAATGTTCCTCCAGCTGTTTCTTGTTAGTGCCTCTTGCTTTTCCAGCCTTTTGTTGACCCCATCCCAACTTTTTAGAGATGTGTTGCTGCCATCAAATTCAAAAGGAGCTCATATTTTTTCATGAAATTGTAAAATGTCTCATTTTAAATATTTTGATATCTCTTCCGTGTTCTGTTATGAATAAAATATGGGTTTGTGAGCTCTGCAAATTGTTGCATGCTGTCTTTATTCACATTTTACATAGTGTCCCATTTTCACATTTGGGTTTGTACTATGAGTGTATTTTAAGGGCTGTTCCAACCTAACATGACACCCTTCCTGTGATCTCCACTACATGCATTTTCTGGGGCTTTTCTCAACCACATTGGTGGCTTATAGCTGCTCCTTTTACCCTCAAATTTGAGCAAAACAAGAGCAAACAGGGACACAACAACAGCGAGGCTGCAGAGACTTTCCTGGCTGCAGCCTCGTGCACTTTCAACTCTTTCCCTTAATCCTTTAGTGTCTGTTTTGGCTAATTTTCTCTGTAACTAAGCTCTTCTCTCTAAGCGTTCACCTGTCCACAGTTACTCTCTTAACCTCGTAACACAAGCCGTCACAGTCTGACCTTTCCTTCCCCCTAAGCTGCTGTCCTTCAGCCCGAGCCACAACATTTCCTCCTCGTGACCCTCTTCTCCTTCTTTGCCCCTTTCTCCAGGCCAGTCTCACTCCTCTGTTCCAAGACATTATGTCTCTTAATTGAAGCTGACAACCACCATCAGTTTCACAGGCTGGTGTAATGTAGCAACAGGCTGCCATTAAACAGGTGAAGCCTCCTAGTGAGTGCATGGAAATGTGTAATATTACCCAGTTAATTATTAGGATCTGGGGTCTAAATCAATGCAGCTGTAATTAGCGCAGGAGGGACAAATAATTGTGGAGTAATTAGTGAAATGAGGGAATTTGGAGCTTCACACCTCTTGCTGTGAAGGTATTAGGAGGTACTCTATGATCGGGTTTGATGTCATGGTAACTAATGAAACATCCATGTTGCACTACCTACATGTAACACCTGGACGAGCTGCTCAGACATGAGCTGACAGAGATAAAAACACTGAAACATATAGGAAACTGCTGGACAGCGCCGGCAGTCGTATATCAATAAATCAACAGTATAGGAACTATGGTGTACTATGTAGCAAATTTCAGGCATGCTGAATTGCTTTTGCAGCTTGCTTTTAACTTAATCCCATAAGCTTAAGGTCCTCCTCATTGTCAGTAATGACTTAGATCACAGGGGTTGTGTTGTCTGGTAAAAAGCTGTTTGGTCTTTCGATTCATCGGTAATGCAAAGGTTTACTCACTGATGAAAGTTTACCCACATCTGCATGACATATTCAGTAATAACAGATTAATCTGCAGTCTATTAGCTGGCCCACAAAAGCAAGAAGTTTGCATTAAAACTTCTCACGTGTTGTCTTTAATCAGCCTGGTGTCATGAAGTGTGTTTAGTCAGTTCTCACGTTACAGCAACACGTAATTTGCTCTATGTGTCACTGTCCCTGTCCTTTGTCTTCACCATAACTGTTATCTGTGTCATGTAGTGTTATAAAACGACAAATGGAAAGCTAAAAATAAGTACACATGTATGCTATCTATAAGCATTTTTATGACACCACATAGCTTCAGATTTATTGATTTGCTCAGTGGATAGCCACAGCCCAAAAGTATTCAGAGAATATTAGTTGCATTTGAATCCAAATTTCTTGTGTCCCCCCCTTTTTTAAATAATTAACATAGGGATAATTGGCAGTAATTTACTCAACGATTAAGACATGAAGGACCTTACATTTTTTGACCAATGTGGAGCCACTTTTATTCCCCATAAATCTGTTCTGCGGAAAACAAACACATAAAAACAACCAAAAATAAAAAACACACACACACACACACACACACACACACACACACACACACACACACACACACACACACACACACAGAGCGCTCAACTGAGTAAAACAGGATATTTGCACCGCCTTCCGTTTTCTCATGATTGCTGGAAGTAAGTCTGGGCTTTCGTCACCTGGGAGACTGAGGCCACAGTGAGCCTTGTACATGTCTGCTCTTATCACAGTCTGCATCTCTGTCTGTCTCCCATTTTGCCCATATCTGCCAATCCAGCTCTTTTTTTTTTTTTTTATATCTGCTACAGTACAGCCTGTACAGCAGCACTGTCTCCCCTCGCTCCCTGGTTCCTTTCATATTTTCCACTTCTACACTGTATCGCTTTGTCTAATGGAAACAAGAGGGGAAGACAGACACAACTCCTCTAAAAGGGTATTTGCTGTCTGCCGGGTTTTTCATTTTAATGCCAAGGTTGAAGTATTTCTGCTTTGATTAATTGGCACTACTCTGCTTAAAAGAGTGCCAAAGAGCGCATGTACATGCAAACTGGTATTTAGCGCCCAAGGTTGGCTGATTTTATATTATGAAGGCAAGCTTGAGAAATAAAAGGATGAGTCAAAGTCACAGTTTTCAAATCCTTTACAACACCTGTTCTTCATATATAAACCTCCTGACAGTCTAAGAGAAATTATTTGGATAAAGCTTATATTGTGGACAGTCCCTTTGGTGTAACCCCACCTCCTAAAATACGACTCGACTAAGGTGTGTTTTTGCTGCTCTGCATGATAATAGCCGCTCCATCCTATGTATATGGATGAATAAATTAGGTAGACCCCTCAGGAATTCCCTCTGTTGTTTTATCTGGCGTTGCAATAAGGCTGTACTTTAATAATAAAAGTCTGCAGATGTGGAGAGTTACGCAAGTGAAAGAAAAAAAAAAACTCAACCTCGACAATAGATATTTTTAAGCCGTCTGGAGAAACATTGCCACTCACTGAGCTGAGCAAGACCAAACAGTGTTGGCAAGGTCATTAGAAACTGCATGTGACGTGGCACCGCCGGCGCAGATAAACCAGAAAACATAAAAGAGTTTAATTAATTCTATATTCCTGCTTTGTCTTTGAACAAACTGGAGGAGAAAATGTAAATTAAAGATTAATCACATACACAAGATAAGCAGACTTTGACAACGCCGTGCGTCAGTCTGGATGCGGCCCATGCAGCACGTGGACGTGTGGCTCATAAAGACATGCGAAGCCACGAGTGATGATGAATAACTGCTAAAAATAATCATAACATATGGGCGCAGTTGTGCAGCATGACAAAAAAAAAAGTCAACAAAAGCAAGCAAAGAAGATCGCATCCGGCTCACGGAGCTTAGATAAGCACAATATATCGGCCAATCTGCTCTTTCGCTCTCTCTCTCTTCATCTCTCAAATGCACCCCCCCCCCCTCACTCCATGTAGGCCTAGGGCAACTTTTCATTAATGTCGTGGTATTACTTCAAACCCATTAAAATAGGCCTCTCCTAATCTAAATCCAATAATTTGTGCACTTCTCCCTCCCTACACTAGCATCATGCTTTCCTCCATCTAACCCAACACTAAAAGAAAGGATTCATTATCTCATGTTTGGACAGGGATTATGTTGATCGGAGCGGCTTAAGGCAGAAGATATAAAGACTCTTAATAAAATTCTCCAGCCGCTGCAGCAATGTGCCATCTAATTTAAAGCCGTCAGACCCCTTAACACTCTCTCTCACACACACAATCACACACGCACGCTCCCTTTCCGTCACCTTCCCCTTGTTCCCTAAATCTCAACATGCCTTCTTCTCATCTGTGTTTCTATCCCGCCCAGATCATCCTCATCATTTGTTCCTAAAACCTGCATTGCAATATTAGTCATGAGCAGATTTGTAATCATGCTGACTTTCTGCTGTCTGCCTCTGTTAATCTGTGACTTCCCTCTTTTGAAATAAACACAAAGTTAATCATAAAGGCTGTTTTGTGTTTGCTTAAATCTTCTAAACAGCATTTGGGGCTTCCCTGCACTAATAAAATCATGTCTGATCTGAAAACAAGCATGTTTATTTTGCATAGAAATTCAGGTTCCAAGTGCAAACTACAGATGATGTTGAATGGTTTTTAAAGAAAACAAGGAAAATGAAGACAACTATGAGACTACTTCCTTTTTGCCATGTAGTTACTGTAGTTCAGGAGCAGCTGGAGTGCCTTTTATTGGTTTCTATTCACTGAGGAGCTGGAGTTAAGATGTGTGGAATTCCAATGAAGAGTTCATTTCTTCAGCACCTGAACTTCATCACTCAGCACACAAGTGTTCAGCACTTGAAAATGTGGCTTTCTGTTTCTAAAAATGCTTTTACTTAGTTAGCGAGAGCCTTGTGCTCAAAAAGAGCCATCATTTTATTTCACAGTCAGTAATTTTTAAAGGTTAGCAGCCACTGTATTTCAAAAGTGCGTATAGAAAAAAAAAAGGTGATTTAAAAAAATGTTTTTTTTATTTTGAACTTGATGCCAGCAGAGCCCTGAAAGACACCTGCATTGCTTTTAGATGCAGCCCATTAAGTCGTGAGAGTCGGTATGGATAAACCCACAGAGCAGCACAGTCAGGCGATGGACTGACGGCTCTGCAAATGTTTCCACTGTCATGTGACATG
This sequence comes from Pterophyllum scalare, assembly GCA_024447675.2. Classification (NCBI taxonomy): domain Eukaryota; kingdom Metazoa; phylum Chordata; class Actinopteri; order Cichliformes; family Cichlidae; genus Pterophyllum; species Pterophyllum scalare. The sequence continues at coordinate 51,279 of JAMQGT020001562.1, read as the reverse complement.
CATGCAGAAATGGGCCCAGAGAAATGCAAAGTACTTGCATGAAGCATGAGGACAGCTCAGGCCTCGGGGGACTCAGACGTAGTGCATCCACCCATCCATCAGTGGTCCTCCTCCTCCTCAGAGATGTAACGATCATAGACCTCAGCACATCCCAATTTTTTGCAATTCAAACTCCAGTTAATTTCCTGCTGCTGTTTATGTGGCAGTGAAGGAAGTTTTTATGAAGGTATCTGTCTTCTTGATGTCCTCACTCTTTGACAATTCATTGTAACTCGAATTGGCTGCAAGAGGGACTGTTATCCATGGCGCTTTACAGAAATAATATTAGAGGGTATTTTTTTTCGGCCTCACTTTTTGATTTTGATTTGTTATTTACTTGTACGCCATTATGGAAAATAATCTGCTTCATAAATATCTGAGAGTAAAAGAGGTGATGCATATATTTGGATTTCCTGCGTATTTAAAGTTTAACTACAGGAGTAAAATGCAGATGGGAATAAACAAAAGTTATTATTGTAGACATGACTGGAAAACATCATACAGCCGTTTGCAGGAAGCCGTTCCCACACAGACACGCAGACACATCCACACAAACCTGTCCAATTAAGATTTATTAAGTGAACAGGTTTCTGAGGTGAGCAGGCAGTGAGTGCACTGTATGTCTACTTCAGTCATCATTAATGTTCATTTATGGGCAGTCCTCGCTCGGAAACTTGACGAGCGCTGCAGCACAATATCGAAATCTTTAAAACAAATACATAAAATATGACCTGTTCAGAAAGGGAATCAATATTGCATGTTTGTCTGGAGGAAAGCTGCTGATGCATTTGCTGTGCTGACTTTTCCAATTTCTACATCTGAGATTACCATCGCTTTCGAGTATGCTGCTCATTTTGAAAAACAGAATTTCATTCAGTCGCTGCTGTAGCTGTATGCCCCGAGGCACTGTGAGAGAGGGAAAGTGTATTAATGAAATGAGAGACAGACAGTGTTATTTAAATCACCTCAACAGCATAACCTGAGGCCTAACACAGGCTCTCTGCTGCTTTCCAGACCTGTTTTCATACCTCAGCCAACCAAACTAAGCTTAATCATACCTAAATAAACTCTGACAAAGACAACCTAAGGAAAAAGACACTCCCAGTCTTAGCGACACTGGGTCCAACCCAACGCGCTGTCACTCACGAATTGTCATATAATGATGGAATGGTCAGGAACCCCTTCTTGTGATATTTTAAAGCAAAAGGTATCCCTTCAGGGTCATTTTCTGAGGGATCACACAACTTCAAATGAGATGAAAGTTCAGGTCGTGTCTGGTACCACTATTTTTATAGTTTTGAGATTTGGTTTTCCACTCTTCTATGGGGTAGTTTCAAGGAGAAAAAACAAACTAACTTTGGTCTGCTATGGTGAAGAGAGACCTGAGCCAGAAGGCAAATTTTAGACTTACCACTTGACCTTACCACAGGTGTATTGTTTGACCCTCACCTAGTGCCATTAATTTTAGGTAAATGAGGTTGCGAATACATGCTGAGGAAACAGGTTTACTCTGTAGGGTTACGTGTTCAGACACCCGGATGGAACTCGGAGACAGACCCACAACTCCTTCCTGCTGAAAGAAGCTAATTAGGATTGTTTGGGCATCTAATCAGGATGCCCCCTGGTTTCCGAGACAGCCAACTGGGTGGAGATCGAGAACTTGGTTGAGAGACTGCAGTTGTGGTTAGGTCAGTGACACAATATTTGTAATTCTGCCTTTGTACACCACCACAATGGATTTTAAGTCAAGGAATCAAGATGTGAATGAAGTGCAGACTTTAAGCTTTGACAAATGTACTGCATTAACTAGTTACATTTTCATACACAGGCTATGATTGTAAATACTTACGGAGCTAAGTGTGTATATAATGGGAATGCTTCCACGACATTGCTGAGGAGAAGGACATCTTGAACACCCTGCATAGCCTCCTGCCCTGATGACTCGACTTTGGATGAGTGGAAGAAAATGGAGGGATGGGTGGATGCGGTCGTTTTCAGACCTTGAGGGACTACTACTGAAATTTATTGAACTGCTCTGCACATTGAAAAAATAAAACTGTCCAAAGTCTCACCCTATGACAGCTGGGAAAGGCTCCAGCCCCCCGCAACTCCTGAAAAGGATAAGCGGAAGAGAATGGATGGATGAATGGATGGATATTTTAAAATATTTTCCATTAAGGGCAGCATGGTGGTGTGGAGATTAGCACTGCTGCCTGACCGCAAGAAGGTCCTGGGTTTGAATCAACCATCTGGTCTGGGTTTGCGTGGTCTCCCCGTATCTGCATGGCTTTGCTCTGGGTTCATTTATCAGCTGGGTGCTAATAAATGAAGTTAAGATATGAACTCTTGTGCTACAGCTGAATGATGCCCCTTTGCACAGTGTCGCAGCTGCAGATCAAGAATCTCTATGTGCGTTTAACTGGAAATCTCAAAGAGTTCATCTGGTAAAAGCACAATATCTGTGTGTAAGTGTGTGTAGGTGTGTGTGTGTGTGTGTGTGCGCACCTTACACCAAGGCTTCGGAAGCTACCTGTTCTCCCAGAACAATTAAGCCAAGCCTCTTTACAGTATCTCCGTTCCAATTAATTTTAATATTTAAACAGCCATGCAGAGACTTCTGAACCCACTAACGCAAGATTAGAGTAAACGCAATTAAATATTGATGGCCATAAATAAACATTCTAATTTGGAGAGCCACCATGGTTTGCAGTAAATCAAGAGAAAAAAAATGGTTTCGGCTGAAACGTTATGCTTATTAGATGAGCAAATGTTGAAATGGGGGGGTCATGAAAGCTGGTGAAAGGAAGGACAAAGGATTAATGTGGGAGAATGTCATAGGGAGCAAGTGGGAAGGGAAACAGAAGGACATAGTGCAGGTGTTTCTGTCTATATTGAAATGTATGTCAGATGAATTTGTGTATATAAACATGACTGACTTTCTATAAAAGTTTAGCTAATGTTACAGTCTATTACTTTGCACCATAGTAATTCATAATAACAGCAAACTACAGAAAACATTGACAAAAAAGAAAAACTTCTGGCATTTTCAGTCATTGACTCATTGATGCATGGACTCCACTAGACCTCTGAAGGTGTGCTGTGGCATCTGCACCAATATGTTAGCAACAGGTCCTTTACGTCCTGTAAGTTGCAAGTTGGAGACTTGTTTGTCCAGCGCGTCCTACTGATGTTTGATTGGATTGAGATCTGGGGACTTTGGAGTTCATTGTTGTTCTCCTCAAACCATTTCTGAACCATTTTTCCTTTGTGGCAAGACCCAAAGTTTCCCAAAAGAACATAGCCCAAAGTATTACACTGCCTCTGCCGGCTTGCCTTCTTCCCACAGTGCATCCTGGTGCCAGGTGTTCCCAAGATGAAGCACGAGTACCCGGCCATCCATGTGATGTAAAAAAAAAAAAGTTATCCAGGCCACCTTCTTCTATTGCTCTGCAGTCCAGTTCTGATGCTCACGTGCTTTCGGAGAGTGATGTGGGGCCAGCATGGGCACCCTGACTGGTCTGCAGCTATGCAGCCTCATACACAACAAACTGCGATTCACTGTGTATTCTGACACCTTTCTATCAGAACCAGCATGAAATTTTTTGGCAATTTGAGCTACAGTAGCTTGTTTGTTGGCTCGGACCATGCGGGCCAGCCTTCGCTCCCCACATGCTTCAGCGAGCCTTGGCTGCCCATGACTCTGTCACTGGTTCACCACCTTTCCTTCCTTGAAGAGATAATCAGTGTTAGTCCCTTCACCCATCAGAGGTCAAAATGTTATGCTTGAATGTGTATAATGCAACAGTGACTTATTTTTGATCTGGATGGACCAATAATATGTCGCTGTTAAGGCAAAGTACATGAATGTGTTTATTGTCAAAGCAACAGTGGGTGCTGGTTATACTCTGGTTAGGTTAACACAATATCTAATGAGATTATCAAAACTTATTTCATATAAATGATCCTTGAATGATATCCTTTGTTGCTGTGGAGATGGAAGGATTAGTGCAATCTGGCCCTTGTGCACATGCAACATGTTCACATGCAGTGTTGGCCATTGGTGCATCTGATTTGAGTGATCCAGCATTTGGCTTAACAAAAAATAACTGTCAGGCAGCAGAAGAAAGCCTTGTTTCCCCCTCCGGGTGAACCTTCCTATAATGATGCGACATCACGTGAACACTATGAGTAGTCTTAGGTGGTGGACTGACTTCATTGCCATATTATCCACTCTTGAGAAGGTGTTGATAAAGGCATCCATGGAGGTGGTTTGTGATTTTCTCCACACTTTGCTGCTGGAGCTCATCATATTATTTTCCTGACTTTGGATATTAACTCAAATACTGTTTTTGCAAACTCTGGTGTTGGTCTTCATTTTATTGTGAGACCCATGAGTCAGATTGTAACAACTCATCCATACTGATGATGTAGAGGAAATGTTTGCTATGATGCTGCAGTTGAAATATCTTTGTAGATTGCCCTACATCCAAGCTGGGGCTTTTTTTTTTTTTAAGTTTTGTTACTGGGAACAGAAACAACATTTTATTTGGAACAAATTAAAGGAAAACTGTCAGAAATTAAAGGTAATATCTACATATAATTAACTCACGGTTGTAATAGAAAGTGTGCTTTTCTTTTGCCTCACAGCCTAACTGTACTGTGTGTTTTTCTTTAGTCGATGATCGCAAAGCTTACTTAAATTTTAGAGGGTTTAACAGCAGAACTCGATCTTTTTCTTCAACCTTCGGTGACCTGCAGAGCAGCACTGTGGTGATGGTTTATCAGAGAGAAGTCTTCTGTGATATTATAATATGCCCCCATCATCTTTCAAGCTTCCAGAATAATTTTGTTTTATCTTAAAAAGCTGGAAGATGTTACAGAACTTCTAGACAGAAAACAAGTCCTTGAGAGGCTGTCCACGTGCTTAGATCTGACTGACAGTGAATCATTCATGGAGTGCAGGAAACATGATGAGAGCCTGATTAAGGACAGGGAGAGATGGGCTCCGATGTTAAATCAGCCCAGACTGAGGGCTGATTAGATGAAAACCTTTACATGAAAAACTGGAGGAGCTTAAAAATCTTTTCTGTCTGGTGAATTGGGATCTTTTTATATGGTTAAAGTCGTATCATGCACACAATTCCATGCTGGCTGCATGTTTATATATCAACTAAAAAAATGCACAGACTGGTAAAGATCATTTCTCATCATTGCCCATATTCATATTTGCACTCTTATATTTATGCAACATGTCATTAAAGCAATGCCACCTACATGCAAATGTATAATCAAAGGCAAACATGTGTACACACAGACAGCTACACACACAGTTTTACAGAGATTTTTCTACTTCAAGCTCATGAATTCATAAGACAGTGTGTATGCAAGGCAGAGCAGACTAACATGACAGCCTCCTGACAGCTCCCGTACACAGGCAGCCTGCTTTGTGTTTTAGATATACAGTATATTTTGAAAGTTATTCAAGAGCAAGGGGGTGGAGGGAGCAGAAACACCACATGAATAAATAGAAATCAAACATTCACCGGCTGAGGTTTTGGCACTTTGAGCGGAGATATGGGGGAAGGTGTCAAGGGGTATGGCAACAGGGTTTGACAAGGGGGCCACGACGGGCAGCAGACGCTGTCAGAGCGCCAGGTGGTGATGCGTGAACTGGGGAAAGGAGACTTTACGCTGTGGATTCCTCTGCTGATTGCTGCAGAGGACCACAGGCAAGATGCGCTTTTAACACACACCCACCTGTCAGAGCTCTGAACAGATTTTCATGCACTCACATGTGTGATAGCCAGCATGAAAACTCTGATTGTTGTGGAGGCAAAACCATGCATAAGGTGCGGTTAAACAGCATAGGCAAAACCTAGCACAGATCCCAAGGTATCATTATCCTTACCGGGCATTGTTCAACCTATCATATACAGCATACATGTTCAACCAACAGGTGTCTCCATTTGTAATGAGGTAGAAATTAAGGGTGTGGCTACTAGATAGACTTGCTCGTCTGATTTTCATTCAAGAGGCCAGACCCTATGTCCAATCAGAAACCTTAAACTTGATGTTTGCCTACCCTTTAACTAAAGTTGTAGTTGCCTAATTATTTGGTTTGACTGACTCATTTTCAGTCCAGTCCTTGTACCTGACAATTTTCAGAGGAATGTGTCTGCTTTTAAGATGACCTATGAATCATTCAAGCATAAAAAGTCACCTAACTGTATAGATGAACCAGGGTTGTGCCCACACATAACAGACAAGCATGTGATGGTGCACATGATTAATAGTGGGTCAATGAACACCTCAAAAGGGAACTACCCCCACCAGGGTTTTAGAACCTTTTGGTTTTAGAGCTGAAGAAGCCTCTTGGATGAGAGGTAAAAATGTCTTAAAAAACTTAAATAAATCCAGTCGTCTTTTTTCAGATTCTTGACTCAAGGAACAGAACAAAAGTCAGAAACTTTACTTTTGCACAGTGCTGTTTTTAGGGTTTTTAGGGTAGGGTGTTAAAAATTAAACCACACTTGTTGAAGAGTAAATATGGATTCAGAATATGGCAAAACATCAATCGATAAATGGTGATAGTACCATTTCAGTACCACCTATTTCCCATTTTACTAGCAAAATATTGAAAAATGCGAGGTGACGAGACTTTTGCACAGTACTGTACCATATGCATGTAATGTAGCATTAAACTGGATGTACATTTTGGTTTTACACAACCCAATTACCTTCCTGTAATACCACATTTAGGCACCATGCCACATGTGAAAAGGCTCTGTGGGGTGGCTGTAAAGATAAACGGTAGAGCATGTCATCCGCTAATCAGAAGGTTGGTGGTTCGATCCCAGGCTGCTCCAGTCTGCAAACCAAAGTATCCTTGGGCAAGATGCTGAACCCCAAGTTGTGTGAACGTTAGATAGAAGGCATAGAAGAAAGTTCTTACATGAATGGGTATTCTATAAAGCGCATTGAGTGCTCAAGTAATAATAATAATGCCTTAGACTTATATAGCACTTTTCACGGTACTCAAAGCGCTTTACAATTCTGTGCACCATTCATTCACACTTCAATCATACTTGGTGGTGGTAAGCTACTAATGTAGTCACAGCTGCCCTGGGGCAGTCTGACAGAGGTGTGGCTGCCAATTCGTGCCTGCGGCCCCTCCAACCACACAAACACATTCACCCTTAGGCAATGTGGGTTAAGTGTCTTGCCCAGGGACACAATGACAGCACATGCGACCCTCCGGTTGAGAGGTTAGCACCTACCCACTGCACCACTGCCACCCCAGTAGAGTAGAAAAGTGCTATATAAGGACACTGACAGTGTTTCATGTCCTGAGGCAATTCAATTCAATTTATATAGCACCAAATCACAACAAAAAGTTGCTTCAAGACAATTTGTACTGTAAGGTAAGGACTATACAATGATTACAGAGAAAACCCAACAGTCAAACCAACCAATGAGCAAGCACTTGGCGACAGTGGGAAGGAAAAACTCTCTTTTAACAGGAAGAAACCTTCAGCAGAACCAAGACATAAGGGCACATCGGTGCAGTGTAGTTCTGCCTTCCTAAGTCTGATTTGGTGAGGCAGAGATTTTGCAGAACTTACCAATCAGATAGCAGCAATGTAAAGTTCAGGTTATATACAGTGTATCACAAAAATGAGTACACCCCTCACATTCTGCAGATATTTAAGTATATCTTTTCATGGGACAACCCTGACACAATGAAAAGTAGTCTGTGTGCAGCTTATATAACAGTGTAAATTTATTCTTCCCTCAAAATAACTCAATATACAGCCATAAATGTCTAAACCAGCGGCAACAAAAGTGAGTACACCCCTTAGTGAAGGTTCCTGAAGTGTCAATATTTTGTGTAGCCACCATTATTTTCCAGAACTGCCTTAACTCTCCTGGGCATGGAGTTTACCAGAGCTTCACAGGTTGCCACTGGAATGCTTTTCCACTCCTCCATGATGACATCACAGAGCTGGCGGATATTCGAGACTTTGCGCTCCTCCACCTTCCGCTTGAGGATGCCCCAAAAATGTCCTATTGGGTTTAGGTTTGGAGACATGCTGGCAGACCATCACCTTTACCCTCAGCCTCTTCAATAAAGCAGTGGTTGTCTTAGAGGTGTGTTTGGGGTCATTATCATGCTGGAACACTGCCCTGCGACCCAGTTTCCAGAGGGAGGGGATCATGCTCTGCTTCATTATTTCACAGTACATATTGGAGTTAATGTGTCCCTCAATGAAATGTAACTCCCCAACACCTGCTGCACTCATGCAGCCCCAGACCATGGCATTCCCACCACCATGCTTGACTGTAGGCATGACACACTTATCTTTGTACCCCTCACCTGATCGCCGCCACACATGCTTGAGACCATCTGAACCAAACAAATGAATCTTGGTCTCATCAGACCATAGGACATGGTTCCAGTGATCCATGTCCTTTGTTGACATGTCTTCAGCAAACTGTTTGTGGGCTTTCTTGTGTCCAGACTTCAGAAGAGGCTTCCTTCTGGGGTGACAGTCATGCAGACCAATTTGATGTAGTGTGCGGCGTCTGAGCACCGACAGGCTGACCCCCCACCTCTTCAGTCTCTGCAGCAATGCTGACAGCACTCCTGCGTCTATCTTTCAGAGACAGCATTTGGATGTGATGCAGAGCACGTGCACTCAGCTTCTTTGGACGACCAATGCGAGGTCTGTTCTGAGTGGACCCTGCTCTTTTAAAACACTGGATGATCTTGGCCACTGTGCTGCAGCTCAGTTTCAGGGTGTTGGCAATTCTTGTAGCCTTGGCCATCTTCATGTAGCGCAACAATTTGTCTTTTAAGATCCTCAGAGAGTTCTTTGCCATGAGGTGCCATGTGGGAACTTTCAGTGACCAGTATGAGAGAGTGTGAGAGCTGGACTACAAAACTGAACACACCTGCTCCCTATGCACACCTGAGACTTAGTAACACTAACGAGTCACATGACATTTTGGAGGGGAAATGACAAGCAGTGCTCAATTTGGTCATTTACGGGTGTCGTCTCTTAGGGGTGTACTCACTTTTGTGATACACTGTAATAGAGACATGCATCATCAGATATTTGGACTTTCAGTTCATTTCTATAAACATTTTTTCCCCCACTCAACACTGGGTTTGTGAACAACTGGTCTTCTGATACTGATAATACCATTGATATTTAAATGTGTAATATAAATGCTAAATAAAAAAAATTTACTTTTTAATTTCAAAGTCAATATTTATTTTTCAGATCATGTAACAGACTTCATCTCATGAATCCAAGCTTTAATGCAGTGTATGTGGCAGTGCCCCTATCTCGCTCTCCCTCTCTCACTCACTCTCTCCATCTGTCTGTTTGCATTTCCCGAGGGAAAAGTCGGACAGTGGGCAGAGTGTTTTTTGAAGCCAGCATTGGGAAGCAAAGGCAAGAGGCAGAGAGGGGGGGAGCAAAAGCTCCCATTCACATCCCCATAATACTCTATTCATGAAACCCCATGTGCTTTTATTATTTAAGGCATTCTCCCAGCACAGAGAGCTCCATCCTGTCTTATTGTGAAGCCATCATCTGAGGAGCTATTTCCACAGAAGCAAAAAATAGTCCTATTTGTGAAATACTGATTATCTAAAATGGGACCCCAGGGGCCTCGATGGAAGGGAATACTGGATTCCACAGGCTTCCTCATCCCGCTGGTGGATTATGTTTTTTTTTTCTTAGCTCTTCTTTCCCTCATTCTAACTCGGCTTGGTATCATTACACACACGTTGGATACCAACTGTCACAGAGTGCAGACTGTAATGCATCACTTGTCTGCATGAAAATATATAATTATGCTCATCTAACAAGTTTTCAAGGCCAAATGGAGGTAATATCTCTTGTGTGAAACAATAATCTCACAATGCATCAGTATAATTGAAAAGAAAAAACTTGCTACATTTGCTTATTTGTCACCTTGCAGGAAATGTGCTGTGTTGACAGCTGAAAAAAAGTAAAAAGGATACCAGTAATTAGCTTTGTGTGTGTGGACTTTGTGTAGATGATGCACATGAGCACGAGTTTGTGCATGCGTGTTTTGTGTGTGTTTTTGTCTTCCTGCTGTATTTGTTTAGTGAACACCCCCGCGATCTTGTATTCTTTGACACCCACACCCATTGTTGCCATAATCAAATCACATGAAAGCCATACTAATTGAACAGGTATTGATGGAAACACTTAGATTCTCCCTTTTCGTAGCTCTGGAGATGACAGCTTCATCGTCACGCAGGGCGCGGCAGGATGACGAGACACTAAATACACATTGAAGGACACATTTGGAGATGGAGACGGACAGAAATCTCTGCAAAGAGAGTGATGAACACTAAGTCAGGGCTTAGGGGGAAACAAAGAGAGATATATGCTATGAGAGAAAGACCTGAACTGTCACATGTACAGTACGTGTGCAATCAGAACGATGGTGCTAAATACTGGCAATCAAGGCAGATTCATCAGAGCCTTCTTTTTCTGCCAAGGAAGGCAGCACACTATAATTATGTAGACATCAGCCTCTGCGACAGCCACCCGCGCTAGTTGTAATTTTGCCCAATTTGTGTTCGAAGGCTTCAAACGGCCTATAATTTGAATCCCTTCAGCTTTATGGTAATGTGTTAGCATTGACTGTCGCACCTTTGTGCTCTCTTAAAATGAGCATATGTGTTAAAAGACATGCTGGAGGGAATTTTGTGAGGAGGAGAAGATTCATGTTGACTCAAGAGAAGCCACACTGACAGAGGGACTGAGGGATTTTATGCACCTGTATTTCATTTCATCTGGTCAGGCCAAAAAAACCCCCCAAAAAAACCCCTTTCTGTGGTGTTTTTGATATTTTTTGGCAACTATTGAGAATTTGACAGCATCATGCAGCCCTTTTTGTCTCCATATTGCTTTCATGTGTTTCTGTAGTAATTTGAAGCACAATCAAAAAGTTCCATAACTCATAAAAAGGAAAAATCTTACATTACTTTTTGCCTCTTTTCCCCTCAAGGTTGTCTCCTTGTGTATCTATAGACACTTCTGTAGATCAGCACTGCTAATGTTAGTTTTAGATTAGTCTGTGATTTCACCATGGGTTAGACCGGAGTTCTACTGCAATTTCGTCATCCATCAGAAAGACAACATTTCCTACATGCTACACCTGATGCCACTGTAAAGGCAAAAGTGTATTGGCTACTGCAATAGAGGTGTTTCTCATCACCTACCCTTCTCCTTAAACTTCATCCTATTCCCCAAAATCAAGGAGACGGAGGACAGCCACTGTACACATGAGCATGTGGTCAGGACAGGACTTCAACTGAGCCACATAACAATAACAGAAGAACTGAAAATGGTTCAGAGGTGCACGAGGAGACCACCATAAAGGAGAGGTTTTTGATCACACCTCATAAATTCTATGATATACACTCCTTTCACTCACTTGCTTTTGGAAATATTTAAAAAGGAACCTTCATCGAAGCACCTTGACACGACTGTTTGTTGTGATTTGGCGCTATAAAAATAAAACTGAATTGAATTGAATTGAATTGAATAAATATGAACTTTCCTTATCAGGAGATTTTTCTCAGATTTTTAGTAGTAAACTGATTTTCTAGCAATTAAGCCTGACTTGATGATGAAGAAGAATTTATCCAAAAAGGTGCTCTCACAGAGACAAGACCAAAATAACCCTACTTGAAGGGCAACAGGTTCGTTTCGAAAGCACCCCGACAGATTTTCAGTTTGTGGACACACACACACACACACACACACACACACACACACACACACACACACACACACACAATTGGGGCATGAATCTTGTTAACCTCTGCTCATCTGCCCTCTGCATCTCTGTCTATATGTCAGTAACAGGGTGTTAAAGGCAATGACAACATCAGAAGACTCTGTCAGACTCAAAGGTCAATACTGCCAGAGTCAGTGACATTTATAAGTGAAAGCTGAACTGTGCTGATCAAACCTAAAAGCAATCACCAATAGGTGAACAGAGAGAAAACAGGATGTTGGGGTCAAAGGTTCCTCTGCTTCACATTATGTCTGACCTTATAACAAGCCTGCAATGCTTTCTCTCATACGCTCCGCTCCTTCCTTCCCTCTCCTGCACCGCCCACCCGCCGCCTGCTCAGTGTCTTCTTTCTCTCTGAGGACTTCTTAATGACTAACCTGTCAGGATTAGCATCTCTCCCTATTTCACACTGTGGTATCCAGCTTCCTCTTCATCCTCTAATGAACAGCCCCAGCTCCAAGGACAGAGCAGACAGGGTTGAAGACAGATGAAAAGCTCAAAAGCACACATCAGAGCCCAGCTTCACATTTCAGGACTCCGCACCACCCGTGTCGAGCCAAGCTGGCTTTTTTCTTCTCTTTCGCCCCCTTTTAACATCCTCTGTCGTTCCCTGCTTCCGATGGTTAAGACAACTTAATTAATCACTGTACAGTTCTAATGAATTGACCAGCCGGGGTGTATTGATCCCTGGGGTATCAGCGGCTCGCCTTTGTGAAGTCTAATACCCTCTGCTGAGCTCAGAGATCAAACGTCTTGAGAAAAAGTGGGAAGGAATATCACACTGAAACCTTTTTTTAAAGAGTGAGAGGAGGTCGGCTCCAAAGACACTGGCTAAAGCCACTTCAGCAAATATGTGCATTAGACAGAAAGCAAATCCTCATCTTCATCTCCCACACGATCCTCTTCTCTCCTCCTCTTGCCTCAGCTTGTGTTACATGTGTCACATTTATAGAAATAACATTCCTTTCATCAAGGGAATTAGTGTTATTTCAGGTTGTCTTAAATCAGAAGAAGAGCTTACAGCTTATTAAAGTGTCGTAGCACCACCACTAAGGATGCTGGGGGATTTGGCAGTTTTCTTCAAGACTGGATCGCTCAGATCTTTTTCTGGGCCGAGGTTAGATTAGGCATTGATCTGAAAGGCTAATTTGATGCCACATTACAGCTGTGAAATTACAGCACTGTACGCCTCTCATTTAGGTCTATGGGCTGGACGACTCCCTCTCCACTTCTCAGAAATCAGTAAATGCATGCTGAGTAGCAAGTTAAAGCTCGGCCAGTTATGGCAGCAAAATGGAGGCGCAACCGAAGAATTTAATCATTAGTTGTCCATTGATAATCTAAAACATGTTCCACATCTTTAACCAGACCACAGGTCTGTTTAATACTCCTTCAGATCACACTGCAGGTCATGCAGGCAATAAAGTGCAATTAATAATACAGTATTTAATAAGTCCATACTACACTACAGACTCTACAGAGGTTGCACACATGCCATTGCCAGAAGGTTTTTTTGTATCTCCCAGCACAGTCTCAAGTACATGGAGGAGATTCCAGGAGACAGGCAGTTACTTTAGGAGAGCAGAACAGGGCTGTAGAAGGTCCTTAATGCATCAGCAGGACCAATATCTGCTCCTTTATGCAACAAGGAACAAGATGAGCACTGCCAGAGTCCTACAGAATGACCGCCAACAGGACACTGGTGCAAATGTCTCTGACCAAAAAAATCAGAAACAGAATACACGAGGGTGGCCTGAGGGCCCGATGTCCTCTAGTGGGCCCTGTGCTCACTGCCCAACACTGTGGAGCCCAGTTGGCATTTCCCATAGAAGAACAACTTGGCAGGTCTATCACTGGGGGCCTGTGCTTTTCACAGATGAGAGCAGGTTCACCCTGAGCACATGTGACAGATATGAAAGGGTCTGGAGATGCCATGGATGCACAGATGCTAGGCAACACCACCCTGACTGCCATTAGGTATCGGGATGAAATCCTTGGATGCATTGTAAGACCCTATGCCAGTGCAGTGGGCCCTGAGTTCCTCCTGGTGCGTAACAATGCCTGGCCTCATGTGATGGGAGTATGGAGGATGAACAAATTGCTACCATTGGCTGGCCCCCAGACTCGCCTGATCTAAATCCAACTGAACACCTCTGGGACATTATGTTTCGGTCCATCCGATGGTGCCAGGTTATACCGCAGATTGTCCAGGAGCTCAGTGATGCCCTGGTACAGATCTGGGAGGCAATCCCTCAAGACACTGTCCGTCATCTCATTAGGAGCATGCCCCAATGTTCTTAGGCATGCACACAAACACGTGGGGCCCATACAAACTACTGAATACCAGTTTCTGCAAAACAGGCTAGCCTGCTGCATCATTTTTTTTCACTCTCATGTTTGTGATGTCTTTGAATTCAGTCCTCTGTAGGTTTATAATTTTCATTTCCATCAAACAATGTGGCATCTTTTCTTCCTAACACATTACCCAGTCCACATCAGTGTAGCTATCCAGTGTGATTTTTTTTTAATTCACACTGAGATTTGATATGTTTTCAAAGTGTTCCTGTCATTTTTTTGAGCAGTGTATTTAACTAAAAATACATAGCAGGAATAACAATAAGGGAATAAAAATTGAAAGTTTTACAGGAAATTTTAAGTAGTTTGTAAGTAATGTAATGCATAATTTCCAGGTATGTTATTGGAAAAAACACAAAATTTCCCCAGAAATATGTAATAAAAGAGGACAATTGAACAGCAAAATGATGCACACCAGAATAATACATAATAAAAGTGTAAAAAGATAAGGTTAAGTCACTACATAATACAGCCTGTGTCTCTGAAAGTACAGCAGATTTACAGGGTAAAATGGGGAATTTTTTTTGTTGTTATTCCACTGAAATACATGGGAATTATGGACTATGAAAATTACTTTCCTGTAAAATCTTGAATAGTCACGCCCTTATTTGAGTGCATTTACCACATTTGTACTGTAGGTAATTATTTATATCCTAATTTCAGGTAAAATACATGGAAATTCCATTTGATTCCAGGGGGATTACACCCTTAATCTAGAGCTTTATTATAAAGTGTTATCAAAGTTGTAATCACAGATTGATTAACCATGTGAAATTAATGAGTCTATTTTAGACTCAGTAAGGTAATGTTAAAATTTTTTAAACACTTTTACCC
The DNA here is from genome assembly GCA_024447675.2 of Pterophyllum scalare. NCBI lineage: Eukaryota > Metazoa > Chordata > Actinopteri > Cichliformes > Cichlidae > Pterophyllum > Pterophyllum scalare. The sequence goes on along the minus strand of JAMQGT020001562.1, from coordinate 36,204 downwards.
TTGACAGTGATTGTACAGAGGGGGAAAGAGGACGGGAAATAGAGCAGGGCTGAAGTGCTACAACCCTCAAAGTCACTGCTGAACTATAGCCAGGGACATTATGATTATGGCTTAAAGCTGCATCCCCCTGGAAGCAATTCACATGGCAAAATATGCACTGGAGATGCCTGAGACCACCCAGGATGTACCGAGATACTGCTAATACTCTGGCAATTTAATAGGATGAAATTTTACATGTTTGACATGAAAACAAAGGCTGTATTGAAAGAAAGGTGAATGAGCCCTTTCATATTTAGTAAAAGCTTGTGAACTAGTGTAAACCAAGAGGTTCCTTTACATCAATTTACATGTGTTTCTTTGTGTTTCAGGGTTTCGAAGTAATATTTTTACTGCACAGCTGTGTTACACACTGACTGAGTGACTGCCTGGTTGGAGATGCCAGCAGATTTAAGCAGAAAGGACACTCTCTGTCTCTGATCCACACGCCACAGAGCACCCGCACAATGGAGTTAGTCACTGAAGTCTATCTGCCATAAACTAAATCCCTCTCACTCTCTGCAACTCCCTCCATCCCCTCTCAACTGTCCTGTCCCCCTCTCTTTTGCTCTCAGTCTCTGCCGCGCACATACACAGAATCTGCACAAACACACAGACACACACACACACACATATACACACAATAAAATGCTCTTTAACTTTTGCTGAATACCCAAGCGTAATAACCACTCTCTCCTCTTCATCCCCCCCCTCCTCCCATCCCTCGCTCACGCTGATGCATTGGGTGGGATTATATGCGAAGGCTGTGTGCCGTGCCGTCTCCCTACCGCACAGGGCCGTGTGCCGCCGGCCCATGTCTGCATGGCTGACTGTATTAAACATAAGCAGCTTTACTTGATAGGGCTCTATCCAGCTTTAATTACCACAAACTCACAAAGTCTGCGGACAGCACTCCTCGCTCTCACCACTTTGCAGAACAAACAGGGCAAAAGCCACTCATCTGTAATTCTGCAAAGAGAGAGATGATATCAGTGTAGGAACAATGACAATGCTCATGGTGAAACAAGATATACGATTTGCATTTGCCATCTTGACAAGCATCAGCTGTAATGCTGACTACGATGGTGCGATGATGATGAAAGGGTGCAGTCATTGTTATGGCACTGCTGGAAGGAAAGAGTGACCTGGATTTGCTCATTGCCTCTGCAGTGTAAAGACGGAAACTCATGTCTTGAGCTGGCTTTACACATGTAGTACATAACTTAGGTTTTTTTGAGACATGACCCAACAGCGGTGCATGTGAGAATGCAATCGTCCAATACAGTAGGATCAGACAATAAAGTTTCTTTAAACTTCCAGCTCCCTTTTACAAAGTCTGTGTGATGCCTATTTGCAGTGATTTGCATTGATTTGCAAAAATGTGAGAATAGTGGAGGTAACACAACCCACAGCTAGACAGTGGTCAGCCTGTGTTTTGCCTCCTGCATAACCTACAGCACCCTCACATAAACAAAAATGAAATATTAATAGTAATGTGGCTGACACATACTTGGTCCTGCTGTGTGTAACATGTAAGAAAGAGCAACTTGGGACAACCCTCTGACCACATTTTACTGACATTGTCTGGAGTTCATGTGTGAAGTCAGCTATGCTGTAGTCAGTCCCAAATTGTTGTATTCTTGTAATTCGAATAATTGTCTCCCTTTGGCCACATATTACACCAAAAAAATTGTGTAGGAGATGGAGGCCTGATTTTTCAGCCCCTAGGTGTGGACCACAACTGGCTTATTTCACACAAGTCCAGATTCAGTCAATTTAATTTGAAGGTTTAGTTAGGAAATGTGAGGTGGCACAAGAATAAACTGTGGAACGTATCCACAACAGGAATGTCAAGAGAGATTTGCTTTGGTTTTACAGTTAATAAAGCGTTACTGAACTAGTCTGCTAGAATTTAAATAATCCAGCCTGTCAAAACCAAGGGGAATAACTTCTTACTCACTACCTAGTTGCTTTTCTTTTTCATAGCAGGGTCAAAGTGGAAAACATTTCTCGTCTTTTTTGTCAATCATGGCTCAATTGATTGCTGCATGATAAATGTCTAGTGATGTTTGGGGACAAGCGCTCCACATGACTCTAAATGGATGTGATATGTGTTTGTTGTGGGTGCCGGCAGATGTGTTTTGACATCATGAGTGGCACTTTGACCTTAAACACAGAAGGGCCAGTGGAGGTCTTAATCCAGCATGCTGACAACTTGTCAGCACCAATATGTACATCCCAGTAAGCCCACTGTTCTGAAAGAATTAAGGGCATTTAAGTTGTGCTGCTGACAAGACGAATAAGTTGACCACACTGTAATTGCTCAAAGAGGACTTTAGGATGTCACAGTGCTGTGCCATAAATTAATTATCCTAAAGGGCTTAGTGAAAGTCAGTGTGATGGCTTACACTGAACCAAAGAGGTTGAATGGAGGAGAGCACGCAGCTATGAGTGCAAAGTTGAGCAACCGTAAATTCAACACAGTAGTTATGAGTCTCATCAAGGCAGCTTGACTGAGTTATGACCTGCTCTGGAAATAATGCTTGTGTCCTGACTGAGGGATGCATCATCTCACTGAATGCCTTAAGACAGAGGACAGAGAATCAGAAACATATTGTGCCATTATGATGAAAAAATGCTCACATTTAAGAGAGCTGGTAGAAAGCGAAAAAAAAAAAAGGGAGACGAGGCTCAGTTTGAAGTCTGATGGTGGGTAACTATCAGTGTATGTGTTTATTTCTGTGAAGTTGTCACAGTACCCTTGCAGCCCCCCGGGAACCACCCGCCCGCCTGCTGTCAGTGGAAATCATCCATCTTTACTTTTATATTCCCTGCCTCTCCTTTATTCATTCTTCTCTTTTTTTCTTATTTTTTCTTTTCACATGAAATCTCTCATTATTTATTACTCGCTAAATTGATTCCTTCAGCCCACTTAGCATGCATTTGAAGACAGAACCACATATGAAAACCCAAAACATGAGATCCCTTATTTGGATTGTTTGTCATTTTCTTTTCACTCCAGTTTTCCAGTTTGAAACCTGTGAATCTGCGTTCGCTTGATCATGCTCTCCAGTTATAAATCTTGTGTGTCCCCTCATCATTTGTAACTCCAAGACGGCTCTGCCTTTCAAGGCTGCTGCTTTAATTTGGCTTCATGCAGAGGACTGTTGGGCCTTGAGAGCATTTGTGCTGTTTGATGTAACAAGCTGACCTAATTACCCACTAACAAGTTACACTGAGACACAGCTGAGTACCAACTCCAGTATCATCACTCGACTCAGAGGCTGCACTGTAATGGACTGTTGCCAGGTTACCTTTAAATGCAACTAAATTTGCTGCAGATTAGTGCAAAAATATTATTGTAAAAATGAGGAAAGCTCAACTTCAAGCAAGCGTTTAAGGTAATTTTTTGATATTGTTCACTAATTATTTAATTTATCGTTTATGGAAAGTAAAGTAAAAAAAAAAAATTGTGGGTGGTGATACTTGCAATTGCTGAAACGGTAGTAATAAAGCTTTATTTTCTGGTGCAGTTTTTGGTAAAGCAGATCCAGAAACCAATAAAAACATAAATTATTTAAAAAGTATTAAAGTGTGAAAAGTGTAGATGTCTACAATTTCAGAATAATTTTCCACATTCATAAAGCATAAAACTGAAAAGACTTTGAATCCTGTGCAGAGCATAATATCGTCAAACTATTCTGAGAATCTCGCAAAATCTCTCCAGAGACCAAAAATCAGCATTGGATCCATGTGGTCTTTGGGCCCTCAGGTGGCACTGCATTAAAAACAGGCATGATTCTGTCATGGAACTCACTGCATGGGCTCAGGAACACTTCCAGAAACCATTGTCTGTGACCACAGTTCACCGTGCCATGCACAAATGCAGGTTAATGCTCCATCATGTAAACAAGAAGCCATATGTGAACATGATATAGAAATGCTGCTGTCGTCTCTGGGCCAAGTTTATTTGAAATGGACTGAGGCAAGTGGAAATTTTTTTTTTTTTTTTTAGAAAACATGGATACCACTACTTCTGGAGTAAGGAGGAGAGACTAGTTATCAGTGCTCAGTTCAAAAGCCTGCATATCTGATGGTATGGGGGTGCTTTTGTGGCTATGGAATTGGCAGCTTGCACATCTGGAAAGGCACCATCAATGCTAAAAGGTATATACAGAGAGAGAGTAACATATGCTCCCATCCAGATGATTTCTTTTTCAGAGAAGGCCTTGCTTATTTCATGTTACACAATTTCCCAGCTTTTTGTGGAATTTGGGTTGTAAAAGCACCTGTCTGGTCTTCTTTTGGGCTACATCCCTGTCCAGTTGCCCTTTTTTCAAGCTCTAGAGACTATCATGACCTGGATGACTGAGAACCTACACAGACATATGTCCCAGTGTTAAACATAGCCATGAATAATAAAACATAAAAGGGGAGCCTCCCCAGCAGAGATTTAAGCGTGTAAGAAATTTGAGCATGTGACCACATCTTCAAAAATAAAATCTTCTTATTATCATGAATACTCACTGTAAAATGTGCTTCCTTCTATTTAAGCATCTGTTTGCAGCTTTGTTCCCATCCCTTGCCTCCTATACTGTTTGTAGTTGACAGTTTTGTCCTTCTGTGATTATTCCAAGAATTCTCCGAGGTTTGATACACTCCTTCATTTTGCAAGAGGGTGCAGACATCTTCTTGGCTGCAACTGAATCAAAGGAAATAAAGTTCCTTACACTTTGTAGCCAAATGCTGCAAATTAAAATTTAAAACAAATAAAACAGTGTGAGCAAACCCGCTTGTTGAGATGAGGATACTTAGGTACAATGTTCACTTACACGGGGCTCTGGGGTCTGAAGAGTTGTGCATTGGAGCTCATCCTAATTTTTCCTGTGAGCTCTCATTCTCTTTTTTTGAATTCCTGACCCCACCCTTCCTTCAACTCTTCTCTCCATCTTATAGTCAGGATGCTCCATTTCTTGATTAGCATCCTATACCTCCCTCCTCGTACCTTGTCTTTCACACTCAATCCTAGAAATGTGTCCGTCCTGTTCTATGCTGCTTATGTTATTTCTTGTCCATTCTCCAGCAGAGCCTATCACTCCCACCTCTATTTTCCCCAGTGGGTTCTTTTTTTTCTTGATGAACTGCCACCTCCCAATTGTTTGCCTTCCAGTGCCTCATCTTCATCACTTTCAGGGAATAGAGAAATTCAATATGAATTGCTGTCATTATTGCAAGGACAGGGTGAGGGAGAAGGAAGGGGAGAGCAAGAGAGACAGAAAGAGATAAATAGACCAGAGCGTGAAGAAAAAAATAAAAGCGGTGGGAGGTGGAAAGGATAAAATCTATATTCACTCCCTTTAATGTGCCAGGGATAACCACAGAGACCAGGCTTCTCTTTTCAAAACCATCTAAACAAGGGCACGAATAAAAGACCTCAGAGCCTATCAGCCAGGCGTTGCCACGGCTAGCCTGTCAATAGAGCGATGCTGTAAGCTCAGAGAGAATAAAAACACAAGTACAAATCTGCAACATATTTTTTCACTTTCTTGTCTATAACAGCATGCGTGTCAATCCAAGTGTCAATCCATTATTGATTACTTAATTATTGGAGTAGGAAACAGGAAAAAAATACAGCCTTCATACTGGACCAATAAGGGGTCCAGTATGAAGGCTAGGTAGCAGCTAGGTAGGGAGGGCAAGAGAGCTAGAGAGACAATGAGCTCAGGAAGAGGCCAATTAAATAGGTCCAGCTCATATGTACCTCACAGGTGTCCTGAGTCTGTCATCAAGGGAGAACACCAATAACTTAAGACGCAGATCATGACCACATATACACACATACACAAGCAGACAACAGCAGTGATAGTGACCCATAACATTACGCACAGTGAGAAAAAGGTTGAAGCAAGCAATACAATTATGAGAGGATAGGACCTACAGGGGCACACATATATATACACTCACCAGCCACTTCATTAGTTATATCTTGGTAGTGCTGGACCCCTTTACCCTAAATCAGCTAAGTGGAAGAAAAGAGATTTTGGTCCATATTGGTATGATAGCATCACACATCCATATCTGTGTATCTCTCATTCTAAATGAGAAAACTAAATGTTTTACTCCTTTGTCACAAAGAGTTGTCAGAAGTTGTTCATGCACATATTTCTTACTGCTTACTTGTTTACTACTACTACTACTAGTCCTGCCTACATATTTGTGCCCAGAAATTGGATATTGGGCTGCATAGTTTCCTTGGGATGGCTGGCTACTATCTATTTTTCTGCAGAAATTTCTCCCAAGTTCCATGCCAAAATTTGCTTTATTGAACTGAGATCTGGTGACTGTGGAGGCCATTTGAGTACAGTGAACTTGCGGTCATGTTCAAGCAATCGGTTTGAGATGTTCAACATGTTGTGCGTTCAGAGATGCTCTTGTACATATCTTGGCTGTAATAAATGGTTATTGAGTTAATGCCACCTTTCTATCAGCTCAAAGCAGTCTGGCCATTTTCCTCGGACCTCTGGCATCAACATGTCATATTCATCCATGCTCACTGGATATTTTCTCTTTTTCACACCAAGTGAATGAGGCGCAGGTAATTAAATGGATAGTGAGTGTATATACATAGTCAAATGTATAATCATGTGTGAGAAATAGTGCTTTATTAGATCATCTTGAAAACAATGATGTCCTCTCTGTTTTTCATGATTCTTAGAGATTTAAAGAAGGACAAACTGTGTTAAACACACAATCGTCTTTTGATTAAGAAATTCTGTCAGAAATGCCAGTTTAAGGTAAAAAATTGAGAATTTTGAGAAAAATGCTTCTGTCGCAGATGCTTTGGATTATGTTTTTTTTTTATGCTCTTTTTGCTCCGACTCATCAATAATGCAAGGGGAAAAGAGCTTTCTAAGCAGGCCAGCTTCATCACATATATAAGAAAAAATCTTGGTGGCAGAAATCTTTTCTCTTTGCACTTGTTTAAATTGGATGTGATTTGTTTGGATGTTCATTACCTCTAAGAACAGCTTGTCAGTGAGAAAAGAACTATCATCAGTACTGTAATAACAGTACTCTTCATATAATTACTAAAACACATTAGTTAAAGTCATGAGAAACATAAAAGCTAAGTCCACAAACGAAGGTCGTGAAGGATCATCGGGAATTTGACATGTACTGAGTCTGATGATCTAGTTGTGTGATATTGGGCCTAAAAAGTACATTTTAAAAAAGAATAACAGCAATTACAAATGCAATACATAAAGTTTGAAAGCTGGAGATACCAAAACTAAAAGGGTTTTTGATGGGTTTGAGTTAAATTTAGATTCAAGCACTAAAATCTTTCCCTTGCAAGGCCATTAAAAGGAGATCCCAGCTTTTTGAATCAAGTCAGCCAGAAGGTTCTACCTACAGATAAATGGCTCATTAGCTGCAAAGGCTGCACTGCTTTTTATTTTTCACCAGCCACTACAAAATATAAAAACGTGATCCACAGAGGAGATTCATGAAGGTGTTAATTTATTTACAGTAATGAAAACTAATAGTGTGCTATTTGAAAGGTTAACTGATCTTCAGCCAGGGCATTTCTGACACTCTTATTAGCAACCAACCTCTGTATGGTGATATCAGTGATCAGTTCTGTGACTATTAGCCCCCCCACCCCACCCAAATTAAACATGATTTAAACCGTGACCATTCTCCCCCTTGAGGTTGTCACTTTGAGGGCTGCTGCTACTTTTACATTGTAACCTGGAGGTCCCCCATGATTGCATCTGCAGTGTAAACATGGACTTTAACATTACACAGAGAGCAAACATCAGCTTCTGCTTCAAAAAGATAATCAAGCGTGATGTGAGGTGGGCCTCCTGCTCATGACCCAGGGGCCAAATAGCAGTCTTTGGTGTAGGAATCCACAGCGTCCAAACCTGAAGATGATGTGTGAGCTCAGGATTGCCACCAGAACAAAAAATGCCACACACACACACACACACATATACATATATATATATATATATATATATATATATATATATATATATATATATATATATATATATATATATATATATATATGTATATATATATATATATATATATAAATAAAAACAACAAAAAAAGGTGTGCTGGCTGGAAGGAGTGCAACACTGTCCGGGAAAACTACATCAAGTACTATCAAGTACGGTGTTTGATTTTTATGAGCGGAGGCACAAAACTTTATGATTACACCTCATAGATATGCCAATTTGTGTTTTGTATTCCAGAGAAATACTGTAAAGGGTTTATATCATGTACACACATCGATAAACGCTTTATGTGACCATTTATTTAAAAGAAGGAAGCACACATCCAAGTGCAGCTGGTGCAGGTAGCTTTTTCATTTGTTTTTGTTGTTTATTAAAGTGCACAAAATTATTAAAATTTTTTGCAGCAGCAGTGGAAAACCAAATCATTCACTATCTTAATGAGGTGTGTTTTGAAAATTGTTAATGTTATTGCAAATGATAATATTGACTGACTGAAGACAGCTGAAATGCAAACATAGATGGCTGCGCTTAAGGCGCTATTGTACAGCCCACACACATAAACATGAGCCAACACCGCTGTGATCACTTGGGAGCCAAGCCGATCAATAAGTAAATGATGAACTGCAAACCTGCTCGAGGATTATGGTATATTTACTGCTGACATTACACCGAGAATATCTTGTTTAAGGGCCACTGGCAATAAGGTGCAGATGGCTGCTGCGGTGTACCTTTAAAAACAAAATTGTGACAGGGCAGCTGCAGTATGGGTCAGTGGTTCTGTGATTCTGCTTCGATCGACAACAGATGGGCCCTGCAGCAGTGTTGGAAATCCCCTGGTATCCCCACAAAAAACAACGCTGAACTCTCTGCCTCCATTTTACATCCAGGAACTGTGTTTATTTGAATAACTCCTCCAAACCCATTATCTAATGACATGACTCAATGAGTCACTATCCCCCAGACACTGCTGAGGGAGAAACATTGGATTTTTGGCAGGGAGCAACTCGAACACAGTGCAAAAAGCAGTATAAAAATGAATACCAGTGGTAGAGAATCTTGGAATGATTACAGCACATCAGTCTACAGAGAGCATATATGACTCTACGAAAATTGCCTTGACACACCTATTAACTGCCAAGGCTTGTCTCAGCAGCAAAGTCAACTACCGCATTTTAACGCAAATGCGTCATGCTCACCAGACCCTAACCACATCCGGCTGGAGTTTACCTTGAACTCACCAGAGAGCGTAGCTATTCGGCCCAACCCTTCGGGGACCCGTAAGCAAGCAGATGTGTCTGACAAAACAAGATCAGGAAAATGGATTAAGTTTGACTAAGATCTGTGGTTGCCATTTATCATACTGTGCGCACTAGCATGTGTGTATATACATTTGTTTGAAACTGTCTTTTATACCTAAAGGAAATATGGCCATGAAAAAGTCATGAATGACTGTGAAAGCAAACTGAGGTACTTTCATAAGAAACAGCAAAAAATATGAAGTCTTTTATTCAAATGTGTTGAATAAAAGATTTGATTCTTGTGTTTTTCTGATAAGGACGGTCTTGATTCATCAGTGAAGAAGAACAATAACAAGGAGAAGCTCAGACATGCAGTAGATTTAATGGCATTTCTCAAAACCTGAAAGAATTTAATAGAAAAGAATATCAAGAATATCAGTTCAATGTTGGATAAGTTGCAGTGTCAGCATTGCCAGATTCCTTACTTAATTAGCCAGGTAAAAATGTAAAAATGCTCATGAGTGACCTGTGATAAACTGAAGTACCTTTTGTATGATTTAGTCTTTATTATATGTTATATTATGTACTATGCCTGTTCCTGGGACCACTTTGGCAGTTTTGAGGTGATGACTAGGCTATTTTGGTGTCAGACCACCTGGCAAAGGTGTCATCCAGAACCCATTTTGACTTACCAAAAGATGCACAGCCCGTTTTAGATGACACACAAAAAATATTATGGGTCAGTGTGCCTCAGTATCGCCTGGAATATTTGATGTTTGTGGAAAGCCAAACGCTAAAGGATGGTTCCCATCACAATTGCCATCTGTTAAACATGGAGGAACTGCTGTGTTCTCGCAGCCATCAGATCCAATGATTGCTCTGCAGGGTCACATATCAGGATAGCAATATGAGGCCATTTTTTGAGACCAGATGCCCCCCATGGTACTATCACCATTCGTCCATGATGTTTGCCATATTCTGACATTATGGTGGCTCCATACATACTCTTCAGTAAGTGTGGTTTAATTTCAAACACTTTACACTGTTCTAAAAACTCTCCATCAATCATCTTAATCCCACCAAAAATTAAGGCTTTGTACTTTTTTAAAAACAGAAACCCAGTGTTTCATCAAGGGGCCCTGGAAACAATTTAGGTCATGTGCAAACCCACAATACTGTGCAAAAGTCCTGAGTCACTCCTCATTTCTTCATATTTTGTGAGGAAAATGGGTGCAGTGATTTACTGAAATGTGGAAACATACATGGAAATACATACATGGAAATACAATATATAAGGTACAAGGTACAATTCTAACAAGGTTTGAAGTCATATTTGGTGTGATCACCTTTATACTTCAGCACAGTGTGAACTCTCTTAGGCATCTTTCTTCTAATTTCTTTCAGTAGTCTTCAGGAATGGTTCTCCAGCCTTCTTGAAGGACATTCAAAGCTCTTATTTGGATGTTGGCTGTCTTTTTACTCAGATCTCTCCCTCAAGATGATTCCACACTGCCTCAGTGTGACTGATAGTGTTCCATTGTGTGTTTTTCTATCCAGGTATGCTTTTACTGCATTGACAGTGTTTGGGATCATTGTCATGAAGAAAAATTAAGCTGACACCAATGGCTTCATTCGTCTACAATGGTACTGCATGGTGGATCAAAACCTTGTCTTTGTTCATAATTCCATCAATTTTGACAAGATCCCCAACACCACTGTCTAAAATGCAGCTATAACTATGACAGAGCCTCCACTGTGCTTTACAGATGGCTGTAGACACCCACTGCTGTGTCTCTCTCCTGACCTTCTCCATACAGTACATGCTGATGACCAAAACTGTCAAAATGTTGCCACTGATTTTCAGTCCAGTTCTTGTGGATTTTTGCAGTCCTCAGCCATTTCTCTTCATTAGGAATGGCTTCTTAACATTCCACTGCGACCATCTGACGAGGCTTCGGGAAACAATAGATAAACTGAAGGGCCAGGTCTCTGTGCAGAGATATGTCAAGTTTTCAGCTGATAGCTCTTTGGGAATCACCTTGTTGGTAAAAAAATATTATTTCATGCCTGTCAAACTGTGTTATTTTTTTGCCAGTTTTTGTAGATTCAGTGAAAGAAATGGGAACAAATGATGATTTTATAACAGACCCTTAGTAACAAAGTAATGTCTAAAGATACAATTTAAAATTGATTCTTTGTTAAGTTGCCTGTTATGTGTAGACACAGGACTGGTTCATCCCTTGAGATAGGTGCCTTTTTATGCTTGAATGATTTATAGGTCCGTCTTAAGGGGCTTAACAAAAAAAAAATATTGCTCTGAAAACGGTCAGTTACAAGAACAGCTCCAAAGAAAATTTTTGAAAGACCTTCAGAAAGAGTGGAGAACTATTCCACAAGATTACAAGAAAATCGGACTCCTTGGCAGAAAAACATAAAGAAGTGAGGGGTGGCTCAAGACTTTTGCACAGTACTGTATTGAAGGTGAGTGACTTTCTTTCTTTCTCTTTCTTTCTTTCTTTCTTTCTTTCTTTCTTTCTTTAGCTCTGTGGTGTATGATTGAAAAAATCTATGAAGGGATAAAACAAAGAAGTCCTACATGTTGTGTAGACTTGGCACCTTGACCTCCCAAGAACAAAACTACCACTTCAAGTCCTGAGATTAGTCATTTTCAGTGGGAAGAAGGGCAGTGCATGTTTCAGTCGATGAAAATGTCATCAGGGACAAACCTATTTTCCTCAGCTCCATTGTAGATAAACATTGTCCAATCCTGACTGTCAATTTCCCTCTGCTTTCAAATTGAGGGACCACCCCGCCCCCACTTCCACTCCACAAACACACCTACATGCACACAAATCGCACTGTAGATTTCATCTGAACTGAAATGCACACAAAAAAGAAAAAAAAATCAAGGAAAGTGTACCTGCTAGTGATGGGGTTTGTGTCAGATATGGATTTGTCAAATGCTGATGAATTACATGCTTTGAAATGCTAACCTCCATCAATCTTCTCACCTCACATACCAAAACACACAAAATCAATAACAAAAAACTCCAACGCACGCATCAGAAAGATGCTGACAGAAATAGATATAAAGGGAGAGTGAGATATAGTTTATAATTCCTGCCTCCCACCAAATAGCAACCTATCTTATAATAACTGTGATCAGTGGCAGAGTTTTGATCCAGCCTCCTACCCCTCATGTTCCCAAAGAGCAGGCGGCATATTAAAGAATGATTTTGGGGCTCTGAAACATACAAACAACTTGACATTTGGCACTGAATGAAAATTGACGCTTGGCACATAACGCTACATCCACTCATTGGAGTAATGTATGATTAATATTCACAATTGAATAGAAAGAAAGTGCTGCAGGTACTGCTGGGGGCTGTAAAATACAAGCACATCTCCAGTTCTTTGGCCAGCAGCTACTGTTGGTTCAGGTTTGTTAACTTTGAAACTTTAATGGATTGATGGATGGAAGATTATTATTATTATCTTCTGCATCAGATTAAAATGAAGAAGTTTCCCCTTCCCGATGAAACAGACAGAAGTTGGGCCTTTCAGTCAAATTGCTTTCAATCAAGTGAGTTTTCATAGTTTCCAGTGTCAGTTTTACTGGCAATAAAACAATTCTGTGTTTGTTTGTGAGGGCAGATTGTCTTGATTTATACTCTTGTGCACTGTAACAGTGTGCATCTGTCCTTCCAGTACCACACAGTGACATAAATGTGGGGCCTCAGCTGGAGCAAGCTTCACAATGATCCTATGTATCACTCACAGTGGTGTCATGGCTGGACCAGCGCTGTGTGTGTGTATGTGTGTGTGTGTGTGTGTGTGAGAAAGAGAGCAAATGAGTGACCTCAATTGCAAAAGTGAAACAGAGAAAGGCAGAGGTGTGTGTGCATACAACATGCATTATTTTCTATGTTTGCATTCATGTTTGTGTGTAAATCGGGCAGTTGGCCATCACTGGCAGAGTCTCTTCGAGGATGTGTCTGAAAATAGAGGGCTGTTGTTATTGGAGCGTCTGTCTCTGTACTCCACATCTGAGGGTCCATACAGACCTCTGCAGGCGCCCGCTCCACAGAGTGTGTTGGCAAGACATTCAGTCCCATCACACTGAGATTCTCTTCCTGTCTAACAACAGGGAGTCGGGGCTTTTCACACCACAGATCAGAGTCTAAGCCAAGAGGAAGAATAGGAGGAGGTCAGTGGGATGTGTGGACTAAGAAAATGGTATCAGTGTGGCTGCATGGATGAACAAAACATCACAGCTTTTGGACAAAAAAAAAAAAAATACCACTGGAGGTCGTAAACTAGTCATTCCAACACTGTCTGCCCTTTATTTATTAAACTGTCACTTTTTTGTGCAGCAAAAAAAAAAAAGAAAAAAAGATTGCTGTAGCCAGAGGAAGAATGATATTTCTATCTGCAGTTATATTTTTATTATTTATATTTGTGATACTTTGATGACTCCATTCTGGGATCTTGCTGTCCTTCTGTGTGAAAGCAGGAAGAGAAAAGGCAGGGAGAGCAGGAGGAAGATCCTGCAGAGAAAAGACATCAGTGACAGCAGGCATGACCCTGCATAAAAAGAGGATCATGGGAGGAAGCGGCTTGCAAAGTGGCTTGCAGATGCACATCAAGTCCAGGCAGGCTAAAGCTGATCAGCTTATCTTTGAGTTATTTTATACTCAGTTTATGGTTGCTTCCAAACACCAGCACTTACTACCAAAGTAATTACTTCTATTTTCTTCTGCTTATCCAGTTCAGAGTCATTGGTTTCGGGAGGTGTGTAGGGTGCACCCTGGAGAGGCCACCAATCTATCACAGAGTTAACGCATAGAGACAAACAACTATTCACATTCACACCTACACCATATTACCAGAAGTATTCACTCTGCCTTCAGACACATATGAACTCCGCGTTTAAGTTCATAACCCATAGGGTTTAATATGATGTCGGCCCAGGCTTTCCACAAGGTTTAGGAGTGTGTTTATGGGAATATTTGACCATTCTTCCAGAAGCGCATTTGTGAGGTGATGTTGGATGAGAAGGCCTGGCTCGCAGTCTCCACTCTAATTCATCCCAAAGTTGTTCTATCAGGTTGAGGTCAGAACTCTCTGCAGGCCAGTCAAATTCTTCCACACCAAACTTGCTCATCCATGTCTTTATGGTCCTAGCTTCGTACACTGGTGCGCAGTCATGTTGGAACAGGAAGAGGCCATCCCCAAATTGTTCCCACAAAGTTGGGAACATAAAATTGTCTAAAATGTCTTGGTATACTGAAGTATTTAGAGTTTCTTTCACTGGAACTAAGGGGCCAACCCTTAATCCTGAAAAACAACCACACACCATTATCTCTCCCCCCCACCACCAAACTTTACACTTGGCACAATGCAGTCAGACAAGTACTGTTCTCCTAGTAACTGCCAAACAGAGATTGAGAAGTGTGATTCATCCCTCCAGAGAACACACTTCCACTGTTCTAGGGTCCAGTGGCAGCGTGCTTTACACCACTGCATCTGGCACTTTGCATTGCACTTGCTGATGTAAGGCTTGGATGCAGCTTCTCGGATATGGAGACCCATTCCATGAAGCTCTCTATGAGCTATTCTTGAGCTAATCTGAAGGCCATATAAAGTTTGGAGGTCTGTAGTGATTGACTCTGCAGGAAGTTAGTGACCTCTGTGCATTATTCATCTCAGCATCTGCTGACCCCGCTCTGTGATTTTGCATGGCCTACCGCTTCATGGCTGAGTTGCTGTCATTCCCAATCGCTTCCACTTTGTTATAATACCACTGACAGTTGACTGTGGAATATATAGTAGCGAGGAAATTTCACAAGTGGACTTATTGGAACAGGTGGCATCCTACCACGGTACCATGCTGGAATTCACTGAGCTCCTGAGAGTGACCCATTCTTTCACAAATGTTTGTAGAAGCAGTCTGCATACCTAGCTGCTTGGTTTTATACACCTGCGGTCATGGAAGTGATTGAAACACCTGAATTCAATGATTTGGATGGGTGAGTGAATACTTTTGGCAGTTAGTGTATGCCACTTTAGAATCACTCATAAACCTGACCCCATGCATGTCTTTGGATTGTGGGAGGAAGCCAGAGTACCCCGAGAGAACCAATGCAGGCACAGGAAGAGCATGCAAACGCCACAGAGAAAGGCCCCAGACTGGATTTGAACTTAGTACCGTCGTCTTGCTGTGAGGCAACAGCGCTAACCACTACACCTTTTCCTCTGCATGTCACTGCCTCTACAGGGCTCCATACATGTAATCAAGACCTATAATTTCAGAGAAATGTAGATGCTAGTAATAATCACCATGTGGATTTTTACACTTTAAACTTCAACTCAACAATGCTTCACCTAACGCCGAGTAAACGACACAGCATTGGCATGTAAAAGATTTTTAAAAAGATTATTGAATAAGAAAAAAAGATGGAACTAGTTTACAAACTAGGGGGTGAGCTCTAGTGAGTCAGCACTTATTTTATGATCTCTTGCATCTGGTTTACTCCCTCCACTCCACTGGTATGAGTCGCAGGGTGACTAAATTGCAGGAAAGGACACTGAGTAATGTTGGAAAGTAAACAAAAAGTCACAGAACACAGTAAATCAAAACCAGTAACACATGTTTTCAGTTAATCTTTTACTCAGCTTAAATAATCTCCTTCAGAGACATGAAATCATGAAAGTTTAGTGATCTCCTTCTGTGGCTCAGTCAGATGAAGAGTGAGAGCTACTCCTTTCATCACTTCATGCTGGTCTGTAGGTGTGAAAGACCACTTTTCTAAAATGAGGAGTGGATGATTTGAGTAGTTTTGAGACTTCTTGAAATAAAAGTACTCTGAATTACTATCTTGAAATGAAGCAGCCCTGTAGAAGACATTATTTAAAGATTCAAGGCGTCACGTAACAGTGCCCTGTAGGTCGTCTGGCCAGGGTGGGTGTGCAGGAAAGTTTTTGAATATTAACAATGGCAGACACTTGGCTCCTTAATTTGTAAGCTTGTAAGCAAGTTAGCTTACCAGACCTCATAGAGAAAAAAAATTCTCTCTCTGGCCAGATTTTTAATTAAGAAGCAAGCCAGAGGGGTTATTGTTTCCACCGCATGGCTGAAAATAAGTTGAAACTTTTCCATGTTCCCTTCATTATCCCAGCCCCGTGAACCTGTTTGTAAATTAATCTGGAACATTTTTCCCATTTTTGTTCTAATTTATAGCGTCAGATTGAATTGACCAATATGCCCATATGATTTGGCACACAAGGTTTGAGTTCCCCTGCTTGGTGATGAAAGCGCAGAACGATCCAGGAAGCTGACATGGTCTCTTAACACATTGTTTATTACCAGCAGTATTTCTCAAAGTAATTATGATTGGCACCAAGATTAAGAAATATGGAAATACAAACAAATATGGTGCAAAAACACTGGCCCACAAAGACTGGCAAAATGAATCTGGGACAAATCAGACATGTCCCAGACAGCACAGATAAAAATTTTGTGTATCTTGAAACTATGCAAAGTACATTATGTCAGTCAGTATACAGTATGTGGTGACATCCTTAAATTGGTGGCCTCCATGAATTCTTGATGTAATACTGGTAAACTGATTGATTCAATATTTGTGTGAACTAAAATTGGTAGATAACCAGCTTGAGACTGACATTGTTTTCTCTGAAATGAGCAGTTAGTTACTCTGTGTAACATTTCAGTTTCAGGCTGAAAGTGCTGAGGATACAGGACTATCCACTGTTGCCTAACAACAGACTATATACAAATATAGAACTGTAATCTTTGTAGCAAGTGTGAGCACCACTATAAAAGCAGAGGTTTTGGCAGTTTGCTGGTTTGGAGCCTTCAGGTGCGTGTTAATACAATGCCACAATCTTCCCATGAGTGGACGTCCCAGCAAATTTACCCCAAGCTCAGTTGATGCAATGTTTAGAGATATTGCAAAAAAAAAAAAAAAAAACCCAAGAGCTAAAATTCCTAACAGTACAATTAGAAAAAGACTGAACAAGTACTATGTGGCTTGTTTAAAAAGATTGCCAGGAGGCACACTCTTCTCTCTAAAAAGGACACAGCAGCAAGCGTTTGCGACGTTGCACCTAAATAAACCAAAGACTTCTGGAAGAATGTCCTTTGGACAGACAAGAGCAAAGTGGAGATGTTTGGCCACACTGAAAGCCAAACACAGCCTGTCAGCACAAACACCTCATACAAACTGTCAAGCATAGTGGTGGATGGGTGATGATTTGGGCTTCTTTTGCAATCACAGGCATGGGCAGTCATTGTGTCAACCCTGAACTCCTCTGTATACCAAAGTGCTCCAAAGTTAAATGTGAGACCATCTGTCTGACAGCTAAAGCTTGGCCCAAATTGGATCATGCAGCAGGACAATGATCCCAGGCACAGCAGCAAATCTACAACAGAATGGTTGAAAAAGAAGATAATCAAGATGTTGCAATGGCTCAGGCAAAGTCCAGACCTCAATCTGATTAGAATGCTGAGAGCTGTGTACAAATGAATGTCTGCAAAACTCAATGAAGTAAAGCAATGTTGTAGAGAAGAGTGTGCCAAAAATCTGATAAAGTCATAGAAAAAACAACTACATCAAATTATTGCTACTAAAAGTGGTTCTACAAGCTACTCAATCATGTGATGCACTTGGTTTTTAGACTGTGCTGTCCCGTGAAAACCTTCTCTTCCGCAGGATTATATTACCTCAGAAAAACATTTCATAATGAGATCATTGTCTCAGTTGCAAATTTTAGTCTTCTTCACTACAGCATGATGTTCACTTTGTAAATTATGGTCCAATTTACATTAAAATACATGATTAAGCAGAGTATGTACTGATTATTCAGTGCAAGCATACCTTTAGAATGACAAGTCAGTACCATGTAGATGTGCAAAGAGTCCAGCCAGTTCTCAGTCACATCCACCCCCCCCACACAACTGGCAAAATGCCAGCATTAAGGCTTCAGAACAGATGTCCACAAACCAACTGATGATGAGCTTACGGTGGCTATATCCATTTTTTTCTATGCAGTGTACAGTTCTCTCAGTGTATTCATTTGAAATCAACAAAGCTGGATCCATGAAAAGAGAGACAAGTAGTAACACTAGTTAGATTCCACTCCTTTCTGAACACAGGGATGGACAGAAGCTACCAAAGACACAGTACGTATTGATATAGTGTGACTGAACCCTAACATATAGTCAATTAACTGTCAGTGTTAGCAAGGTAAGCCAAAGAGCATCCGCTTTCAGGGTGAAATACAAGCTTATCATCACGATGGACCTCCAGAATGCTGAACTGTGAAACATAACCACGCTGGGTGTTCTGCAGTGTTATGATGTTCACGGTACACCGAAGCAGCTGACAGTGTGTCTTTGAATAAGCCATCTTTCAGATTTCTGTCAAGAAATGCAGTGGAAGGTGTTGCACAGTACTCTTTCGTTTTCAGAGTTAAAACTCTCTAAAGCAGCTACAGACATACACCCAACATGGCACAGACGCAGGCTGGCCGAGGCCTCCACTGGCACACCCTCTCTGGCAGTGCCCTCATTTGCATATGCATTGGAGTTCTACCTTTAAAACATGACTGAAATGACTATTCAACCAGTTCCGCTTGTGAGAATGACAGGAATATCTCTGGAACTAAGCTCAAAATAACAAATGTTTTTCACTCTATTAGCACAGAGATCGATTCTACTGAATTGGAAGAACCTTCACCCACCGAGTTGGACTCAGTGCCTGAAAGAGAATGAGGCAATGCAACCTTAAACTCACCTTAAACTTGAGAAACTATAATTCATTGTATGTGGCTTCTCTGATTAAAAAAAAAAAAAAAGCCTGCAAATCCTTTATGGACTATACTAAAACCAGGCTTTAATAACCATTTCCCACTATTTATGTGTCTTTACATACGCTCACCATTCTGAATGACATCTAAAATGGATTTGATAAGACCTATTAACTTTGTTGCGTTTGTCCTAGGTTTAGGAACCCATTGCAACAAGACTAGAGAATAACTGGCTGCTTGTTTAAATTTAACTTTTGTTTATGTGTGAAACCTAGAGGCTGCCACAAATATTTTATCAACATTTGCTCAACATTATAATTTATTTTGGATAAATCACTCAGTTTCTCATTCTAACCTTTTAAAAATCCTGTTGCATCTGTGCAGAAGCAAGCTGAGTTACCTTTTATTATACTGTCAACCTGATGCAGGGAGAAACCTTTAAATTTTCTTTTTCTAGGCTTCATGCTCTTTTTTTCCCCCTGTTGGTACATTTTTCACTCAGTGTGTGTAATTTGTGCACCCCCACCCCCCCACTCCCAGCTCTCAACTCAGTTCTAGCCTCCTTTGACCATTTCTTCTCATTAAATGTTCTTCCCATTTTACTGACAGTTTGTCAGGCAGTTGTTAGACCTGAATCTCCTGCTGCTTGAATGAGGTTTACTGTTGTGATGCAACATTGTTTCAAAATGCTAATCATCAAATTCAATTGATTAGCACATTAATCACAGGAGTTAATTGGACCTGCACATGAATGCTAATAAATCTCTGGATTGACAGAAGCAGAAATCAGTTATTAGACTGTGCTGTACATCGTCTTTACCCTAAAGCTGCTGTACCCCATGTGAAAGTGTGAATATATAAGCTCTGGCAATTCTCAGATAGAGTAAGTTCCTCATAATTATAATAATTGGAAGCATATCACTGAGAATTTGACAATTAGGAGTAGGAGTAAGCAGTGCAAACATAATCTTAGTTAATATGAAACTGAGTTCAAGGGTAGAGAAAGGTGTGTGTATGTGTGTGTGTGTGTGTGTGTGTGTATTGCTCTGATTGCTTTATTTATTTATTTACTTTGGTTTGTGTCAGCATTTTCTGCAGTCGGCTTTATTTGGACACTTAGCGACATCATTAGCAAGAGATTTGGACAGTGTCTGACCTTTTCACCTCTCAGCACTCACACCTCGAATCATTTTCTGCAGACTACCAAGTTTGGTTAGGCCCCGGTGGTATTCTACAAGTTCATTAGTAAGGTGATGTGACAGCACAGCAATTGGGTTTTTCCAAGATGGTGTTTACAAAAAATATATATAGCGTATATACTCCTAGTGGAAGTAGCTTTCAGTGCTTGTAGATAAGTATAATTATACAGTGGACCAGAATTAATACTGTAGTTGAAAATTTTTCCTTTGCCTTCAGTATGTAGCAGCTTTTCTGTGTGTGTAAAAGGTTTGTAAAGTTGCAAAGCACATGCCAAAGAGTTATTCTCTCCCACAGTAAACACTTCTCCTGACCTGCCTGAAACAGCTCGTTTGTGGTCCTGGCTTTTCTTCCATTACTTATCAGTGCCACTTTGTAACATATTTGCATAATGCCCACCTAGTTTAGCATTTCCTCAAAGAATAAGCAGCTGCCAGGGCTATTATCTTGCTGAAGCAATGGTTAATGTGGCTAGCATTAGTATTAACTCTGATGATATGCCTACATGCAAGAGCTATGCAAGAATTGTAACTGTGAAAATATCAGGAAAAAAAAAACTACTTAAAGTCTATAAACAAGGATTAGGAATGGGCTACTGTATTCATGCCCACATTACTTGATGTGTACTTCCTGACTGGGTGGCAAATGGTTCCTGGAGGTTGCTAGGTGAAACTGTTTGCAAAGAGGGTGCTATGCAAAAAAACTGTCTTGTGATTGGTCATCAGCAGAAAGCAAAGAGAAACTTCAAGAGGCAGTCAAAAGGAGAACATGGAAATAGCATTTAAGGTAAATACATAGCCACTCTAAGCAGATTGCTTATCTCAGCTGTTGTCTGGACCCACACAGAGATATAAAGTACAGTATATACTGAAACAGAGTCGGGGCATAACTGCAGGTGCTTTAATTAGAAACTAAATAATGCAACAGAATGGATGAGTGAGCCTAAAGCGGGAAAAAGGACTGGTGGTCAGACTGAGGGGGAAAGAAATGTTTCTTAATCATAGCTTTGTGCCTTGGAGCATGGTAAGTTTTTAATGAATGATTGAAAACCAATCATCAATGGTGGTACATTAATACTGCAGGATGCCAGATGACCTTTTCCTTTGAACTGAGTGAAAAATGACATTCTGGTAGAAAATTTTCATGGCTTTTTTTTTTTTTTATATATATACTTATTATATGCCCCCCCCCTATAGATTTCAATTAAATTGCCCTACTGAGTTCTTCACTTAATCTCTTTCTTGGCTTGTGGCAAAGTGTGATTTTGTTTGTTTTTTTCCTGGATGCCATTTTCCAATTTAATAGAAGTGCATTTATGTTCGCCTGTGTTATGAATTAAAATGGAGTTTTTTATGGGCAGGGGTGCATGCTGCCATGGTTGAGCACCTCTTCATTTAAACGCTCTGTACCTTGAAGGTGAAGAGTGCAGAGCCTATGTGAACTCCATAAACTGAGTTGCAAGAGTTCTCTTTTTGGTGTTGTTGAAGGTAAGGTTCCAAACTTGCCCTTGAAGAGGTGCTGGCTCCTGGTGAATTATGGATACAGTTAGTCTGGGTAAGTCAGTTCACTGAGGGGGTTATATTTTTTCTGGAGACATTAGAGTCTCCGTGATGAGTATTATCTCCATTAGGAGAGACAATATCACTGCCTATTATATGATTCATTTTATGAAAATCGAAATTAAAACCCGGCCTTTTGATGCAGCTGCCCTGGTAATGATATAAACAAAATAACACAATCATTCCTCATATATTTTATGACTCAAGAATGAGTCATGGCAGCTGACAGATCAGAAATCCTTTAGGTTTTTTTCAGCAAGGCCTTGTGGATCTGGCCTTCCATTCTGAGACATTAGAGGCTCTAATGAGGACAGCCCAGTGATCTGTGGACCATACAATCCATCCTCTCATTTCTTCACAACATGAAAAGACAAGCAGAGAACCGCCTACAACATTTCCCCACATAAGCGCCGTTGTGGCTGTAACACTTTTTTGGAACGACCCAGCATTCCCTGGGAGACAAGGCAATCTTTCACATCAAAAGATGTTTTGTTCATGCTGCCCCTGAAATTATTCCCAGCTGACACATAGCTTGTTAGCCCCCAGAAGCCTTTCCTGGGACATTTGGCATGAGGAGAGACAGTTACGTAAAGGCTAATGAGTGCTTGGCACTGGATTGACGGAGCCTATGAGTGTTCTCGGCTGACTGTTTTGTATATGTGTCAATACGTAGATGCACAAGTGCAACACTATTGTCTAAAATTAGTGCATGCATCTGTCAGTCTTTAGGCCTGTACTGATGGCTTGTCATTCATGGTTGGTTAAACAAGACTGGTCAGTCAACCTGTGCCTTCTAGTTACATTCAGCCTTTACGCTTAGTCACTTCAGCCTGTGGCTAACATATTGCCACCCTCTGCTGTCTACAGGCAAGTCCAAGGCCTTGAAAGGACTTAGTTATGCTTTCTTATTTGTTATCTAAGAAGATTATTGATATTTCCTATAGACTGTTTGACAAATAATCGAATGACATAAGCACACAGAAGAGGGGTGTTGAAAATGTATTTGACGGCTATAAATAGAATATCAAAGTATTTCAGTTGTAGCTTATTTAATTATGCAAAATAGGCTAGTCAAACTACAGTACTGTGCAAAAGTCACCCTCATTTCTTCATGTTTTTCTAGGAACATGGTAAATCGATGCAGAGATTTATTAAGAGTTGTTGTGCAAACATAAATTTAAAAAAATGTAAAAAAAAAGAGTTTGTACAGTTCTAACAAACTCTAAAATCAGTATCTGATGTGACCACCTTTATTCTTCAAAATATTCTGAACTCTCTTAGGCAAGCTCTGTCATTTTCTCTGTCATTTCTTGTCATTTCTTTAAGTAGTCTTCAGGAATGCATGCATACATAAATACATTTGATTCTCCAGGCTTCCTGAAGGACATTCAAAGCTCTTCTTTGGATGTTGACTGCCTTTTGTTCCATAATCTGTCAAGATGATCCCACACTGCTTCAGTAATGTTGAGCTCCGGGTTTGGGGAGGCCAATTCATGACTAATAGAGTTCAATTGTGTGCTTTTCTATCTAGATATGCTTTCACTGCTTTGCCAGTATGTTTGGGATTATTGTCATGCTGAAAAATGAACGATTTGCCAATCAGATGCTTTTGTGATGGTATTGCACGGTGGATCAAAATCTGACGGTATATTTCAGTGTTCATAATTCCATCAATTTTGACAAGTTCCCCAACACCACTGGCTGAAATGCATTCCTAAACCAGGACAGAGCCTCCACCATCTTTTACAGATACCATTGTACCTCTTTCCTGATCTCCTCAAATACATATTGATGATTGATTTGAACCAAAAATTTCAAGTTTGAATTCATCATTCCATAAAAGCTGTTGCTACGTATTTTCAGTCCAGTTCTTGTGTAATTTGACATAACTCACTGACACCCTTCCACTGAGACCATTTCTAATGACGCTTCAGTGAATAGTAGATGGATCAACTGAAGGGCCAGATGCATCTCTCAGATCTTCTGTAGAGAGGTTTTTGGCCTGCCACTTCTTCTTTTGTCCTCCACTTGTCCATTTTCCTTAGTTTATTTTAAGGACAAACTGCACACAATGCTGAGATATGCCAAGTCTTCAGTTAATAGCTCTTTGGGAATCACCTTGTTGGTGCTAAAATACTATTTTACGCCTGTCAAACTGTGTTATCTTTGGCATTTTTTACAGATTCAACTTAAGAAATGGGAACAAATGATATGTTTTTGCAACAATCTGCCAGTCGCAAAACACATGAAGAAACAATTTGAAATTGGTTGTTTACGAAGTTGTCTATTATGTGTAGACACAATACTGTTTCATCCCTTAAGTTTGGTGCATTTTTATACTTGAATGATTCATAGGTCAGTATTAAGGGGCTTAACAAACATGAAAGACCTTCAGAAAGCCTGGAAAAGTACAGCACCACTTTAAAAAATGTGAGCAAAATATAAAGAAAGGTGCATCAAGACATTTATAGCTCTGACGAAGACTGCAGTTGGTGAAACATGTAGATAGAAATAAAGAAGCCACAGATGTTTGCTTGTCCATATTTTGCTGTATTTTAAAATGCTACGTAACAAAAAGATTTGAGTTCAGCAAAGAAATCATCCAAAGCTAACAAAGAGGAGGGCAGTGTTGCATTACACTAAACACTAATATGGGAGTTACTAACATCCAATGCAAGTCCCGTTTAGACAGGCATAGGGCATACTGTATTTAAATGATGGGTGAGTCGTGACCCACTTTGCCATTGCCATCTTAGTGTTTTAAAACAAATTATGAAATCACTGAGAAACCAAAGATGTTGCTCATATGCTTGTGACTTCACAATACAAGGTAGCCACACCCAAAAGCAGACCATACTTCTTTGGCTGTTTTACTCCAAATGGGAGCAAAATTTTCAAAATTAACACCAAACTGCAGTGAGGAAGTCTTAAAACTGGTAATAGAGACAATAAAGTGTTTACTGAGGTCATAAATCAAAGAGCAGGGAATCATTTTCTTATTGACTTCTATACAATCAAACTTATTTTTGCAACCATTGTAACTCCAGGCTAGCCATTAGAAAGAATACAGGTTTAGGGCAATTCTGCTTTAGTCCCATAGTCCCACATATAAAAAGAATGAACCATGGATGTAATGAAAATTTAGAACACTTGGTAATGAGTTAGGAAGGAGGGCTCAGCTTATTTGAAAAGACAAATTATACAATTTAATCCATTTATTACATTTTTGCTCTCCACAGACGTTTGTTTTTTAAATTTTTAAAAAAAATTTTTATTAATACAAATGCCCTGTCCACAGCACTTGAGCATATGCAGGAATTCAAAGATGGGCAAGCTTGACAGGTTTTGTTATTTAGCAATCGTTGCTAAGGTAAGATTGGACAATCAGCGTTAATCAGATCAGTCGACTACTTTTCCAAATGCTTTAAATAGGAGAGAAATAGGGGGTGACTGTGATTCTCCAAAAGTAATCAGCAGGGGCATTTGAAATGCAAAAAAGGAATTGAAAAATAATTCTCTCATCCTGCTGCATAATTTCGGCGAGGCAGTTTGGAGGAAAAGTGCAGAATATAAATTTTACTCTTGGAGATTTGAAGTTGGGGGTGTCAGCTGCAGTGAGTTGTTTCCTGAGATGTGTCGTTTGCTGGAGTCAGCATTCTTGATGGCCAGATGATTTTTAGAGCCCTCATGTATCTGCCACAAAATGTGATTTTGCTTTGGGTACATTTGTTTTGCAAGCATTTCACATTTTTCCCAGCAACACACCGCGTAAGCTGCATTGATTTGTCACTAGAGATATTAGCCTGTCATGACCTAGGTATATATTTTGTGGAAAGATTAACACTCCCTCCTAAGCGCTGAGTGCAGATGCCATTTTCCAAAGTGTTTTATATTTTCATCCTTTTCTTGAGGGGGTAAGAGTCAAAAGTCTTGAGCAGAATACTTCTGCCAATATATAGATCATTTACTGAGTCTTTCCATCATTCTCCTCTATCATTTCTCTTTCTCCTCACACTTTTTATGTCATCGCTTCCTTTGCTGCAACTGCTGCTTCTGTCAGTTGAGTTTTGATCCTAGTGCAATTTAAACCCTAACTTTTAGTTTAAAGAACAAACCTGTGCCGATACTATGCAACCATGAAACAAGATGGAGTATATTAACAATCTTACTAGCACAAAAAAGTATATCCAACTAGGCTACAGAGCTATGTTCTGACAAGCATATATCTTAGATGGCAAACTCTTAGATAATTTTCAGATGTGCACACAGAGGAGTGGAATAAAGTGAATTTCCTATGTACTGAGAGACAGTGACAGGGAAAGGAAGGATGGAAGAAGTGATGCATGAAGAAGTGAGCAGGAAGAAGGACATTGAGGAAAGGTGGGGCTCAAAAGATCAAGACATCGCATTGAAACTGCAGGAGCTTAGTGTAGACACAGCAGGAGGCCGGTGAGGGGAAAATCATGTCAGGGAATATCATGCTGTCACAAACCGTCCTGCCATCTCTCAGCTGAGATTGATCTGCCAGCCTTCTGCTACCCAGCCTTTACTCACCCTGAGTTTTTTACCTCCTCACGACGCAGAGGAAACATTTCTCTGTGTGGAAGCACGCTGTCGTCACAAACAAGTCACTATAGTACCAGTGTGGGATCACGAGGTCAGGGCTGTTACTGGAAGTGGCAGAAGAGGATTAGTGGCCCAGTAGGGGGAGAGAACAGCCGCCCTGCAGTGGAGAACCAGCTGGTCAGCAGGCTGGCCAGCCCAGCTCCATCTGCCAGTCACCTGCTTGACCTGCTGGGAGGTCTGCTAAATCTCTGCGCCTCCTGTAGCTCCCAGAGATTATGTCACTGAATTTGGCCGTACTGTGGTTCATCTACAATGACAGTCAAATGAATGTGCAATCTGTATAAACTCAGAAAATGTGTTAGTGGTTAGAGTCACTTTCTTGATGATCCTATATGCCTGTCTGTGCTGAAACTGTTGAGGAAAATGCTGAAATCTGCCCCTTGTTCACTCACTCTCCACTCACCATGCAGTATAACGGACACTAAATATTTGATTTAATAGTGAGCAAAAATTTAAGACTTCAATTACTTTGACACCTACTAATCATTATAATTTTGCATCGTCATTATCATCGTCATCATCATATTGTTAGCAGAAAATTTTAAAAAATAATTATGTTTTGGTTCCACTGTGTAATATTTGAGAGCAATATGTAAAAATGGTCAACAGTAAATTTACAGCACATAGACTCAGTGGACACTTAATTAGGTACACCTTGTTACTACCTGGTTGGACCTCCTTTTTCCTGCCTTAATTCTTTGTGACACTGATTCAACAAGGTGCTGGAATCATTCCTCAGAAATTTGGGTCCATATTGACATGACAGCATTACACAGTTGCTGCCAATTTGTCAACTGCACATCCATGATGTGAATCTCCCGTGACTGTGAAAGTCATTTGTGTGCAGTGAATTAATTGTCGTGTTCATGAAAGCAGTTTGAGATGATCTGAGCTTTTTGACATGGAACGTTAAATTGATTGAAGCAGCCATCAGAAGATGGGTACACATTTTAACAATACTCAATTGGTATTAAGGGGAAGTGTGCCTCAAAAATATTCCCCACACCATTACACCACCATGTTATTTACATCAAATTCTGACCCTGCGATCAGAATGTTGTTGCAGAAATCGAGACCCATCGGAGCAGGCTACATGTTTCCAATCTTCTGTTGTCCAATTCTGGGGAGAGAACATGAAGTGAAGCACTAATTTCCTGTTCTTAGGAACAGTAGTGGGGCCTGGTGCGGTCTTCTGCTGCTGTAGCCCCGCTGCTGGGTTGTAACGAGTGGTTATCTGAGTTAATGTTGCCTTGCTATCAGCTTGAAGCAGTCAGCCCATTCTCCTCTGACCTCTGACAAAAACATGGTATTTTTGCCCAGAGAACTGCTGCTCACTGGATATTTTTCTCTTTCTTTTATACCATTCTCTGTAAACCCTAGAGATGGCTGTGTTGGAAAATCCCAGTAGATCAGCATTTTCCTAAATATTCAGACCAATATATATGGCACCAACAACCATGCCACATTCAAATCACTTAAATCACCTTTCTTCTCCATTCTGATGCTCGCCTTAAACTTCAGTGGGTTATCTAGACCATGTCTACGTGCCTAGATGCTTTGAGTTGCTGCCATGTGATTGGCTGATTGGATATTTGTATCAATGAGTAGCTGAACATGCATACATGCAAGTGGCTGGTAAGCACAGTATAATAGGTGGCTTTTAGACACGGTCAGTTCTTTTCTGTTCTTGCTTTAAGAAATGATCACGGAGTCTTAAAGCCTGGAAAATATTTGCTTGAAATTATTGGTATTTGCCTGCAATACCTTCCCTGTGTCACAGCAGTTCAGTCACTGCACATCAGCCACTGGGACTGCAGTGAACGAAAACTTGTGGCAACATGCACTGGCCAATTTTAAGATTTTGAACTCCCACATGTCAGACTTTCAGACTAGTGGAAAGAAAGTATCCAAAATGCACATTTAGTTATTTGTTTTCCTAAACGTTGTACAAATTAGTATTAAATTTCAGAAAATGTATATTTAAAAAATATTTCAATATGAGTTGGAGAAGTATCATGGTAATATCTAATATTGGCATCCTATTCACCTGTAATATCTACCATTTAAAAAATATATATATTTATTTCCCTAACATTCCCATTTTTAATCACCACACACCTCCAAACAAAATTACCAGAATACTGCCATTGCTGCAGCATTTTACTAATTTTACTAATAGTTGAGTTCTCGGCTATCTTTTATGCCAATAACTACATCAAAACAATAGGCTTTGTGAAAATCTTCTTCGCAGTGTGTTTAATGTTCAGTTTAAATCAGTTTTTATTGGAATCTTTCAGGACTTCCCAGGAAATGTTATTTTCCCAAGCCTTCAATCACCCCAGTTCTGTCACAGCTTCTGCTCCTTATCTCATCCATACCCGAGTCAGGTACCAAAACAAAAGTCGTTCGCCGTTCCCTTCCTATTTGAAACAACGCTGCATTTTGTTTTTACTGCTGAATCCCTCTGACAGCTGTTGTGGGTTCCTGTCAAAAAGTGTTGTTTCAGTTTTTTTCTATTATTTCCCAGTCTCAGTCACACTAACAAGGAGTGAATAAACAGAAGGTAGAGCAGAAGAGCAATAGCACTGGAAATGCTTCTGCCCAGGAGAATCAGCAGAATTCTGGAGCTTGGAAAGGTTAAACTTTATGACATGATCTTTCAAATTGTTTTCTCCTTCATCTTATATACATGCAGAGTTGTCGAGGAAAAATTATACAGTGCACCAAGAGTTGGAACAGCACTCTTCAACAATGGCTCAGTTTCTCTCATGTTGCCGCCTTTGTGCTCAACGCTGAAAGCCGCTGTCTCCCCCAACAATAACAGATGTCAAAATCATGTTCTCCTAAAAGTTTATAACTGCTGTGTGCTTATTCCAGTCATCGTGGTAGAAAGCCAATTGTGTTTGATTGACTGTGACTGTGATTGGCAGAAACTTGGCTCCATTGTTTGGCCACTCATGTTATCACATTTGAGAAGCGCGGCTAGCCTGCGGCAGTAAAAAGCAAGAGGGATATTGGCTCCTGAGTAGCTGGCATCGAGCCTCTTTCAGACAGGCAATTCCAGGGGAGCAATTGTCTGGTTTAATTGCTCCAAAAAAGAAAGATGGAGAGGCGGTGAAACTAACAAGCTGTCTACAGAATCAGTAATTTACAGACTCTACGATAAAAACAGATTTCTATATTTCTTTTTTCTCTCACTTGACTCACACACACTCGCTCTCTCCCTTGCCATTCTAGTGTCTGTGAAATACTCACATAGCAGGTTAGCGGGCTGTTATAATTTGCAGTTGTGATTTGCACAGTGGGACAGAGACACACTGATTTCACTTACTCCCAGACTGATTTGATGGGCCAGAGATATCTACCGCCTCTGCTCCTGGCCCATTTCTAAACCGGGAAACACAGAGGAACACACTTTTTCTTTGATAACGTGTCATATTTTAGGAGAAAATGCCATTGAAAATAGAGAATCCATCCATCCATCCATCCAAATTCCATATCTGGCTCTGCATCAAAAGCTAATTTGCTCCTTTTCTTTTTCCAATTTCCTTCACAGACCATAAAAAAATCTATCATCTGGTTGTTCAGTTAATATTAAACAAAACCAAAATAAAGTGCTTTAGGTTTTCATATTTTACTTTATTTTCCCTCTTGCATCTAGTCAGCATCAACTCCTACCATAGCCCATCTGCTATAAATATCAAGGCATAAAAACTGTGGTTTGACTGGGGCGTAGGTTCCTACAGCATTGCACAAACACAGCATTTTATCCATTCTGCATTTTTAATGCACTATTTTTACAGAAAATTTAGTAACATGTTTTACTGCTGTTGTCAAAAAAGAAAAAGAAAAGAAAAAGAAAAATGCTGACACTGCAGGATTTGTCAGTCTGACACTTCAGGATAATTGTCTGGTTAGAGTTACCTGGATTTGACTTGTGCATAATAATCTACATTATGCGGAAGTAGAAAAACAACTGGCACCAGAGTGTCGGCCAAATGTAACACAAGCCTTCAGTCTCACCCTTTCCATCTATTGTTGTCACAAAATAGCTTCACTTGCACACAAAAGTATTGATTGTTTTTCATTGAGTTAATGACCTATGAAATCTGATTTTGAACCTTGGGAATATACAAAAAAGGAATCCCAAAATAAAGTAGAGGAGAAATAGTTTAAGTGCAAAATGTGTACAGTATCCAATCAATGTTCCATGGACACAAATACACACAACATATTCAATAGTCCTGCCAGGATGACGAATGAATCATCCTGGCAGGATGATGGTTGGCTTCATGACTGCCACATGAAGCCAACCGAGAGGGAAATGGGCATTAAGAGGCACAGGCATATTCTCAGAAAAAGAAAAAAAAAGCTTAGCATCTGTGAGTGAGGTTGTGGATCACTGGCCTATTCCTCTCCCCTCCACAGCAGCCTCCATCCATATTCATAACATCCCAGAGCGATAGTGGAGGGAAGAGGAGAGGGGAAGAAAGGGGCAGGAGGAAGCACATTTTCACTGTGTACAAGTTAAAAGGAAAGATGTAAGGAACACTGGGTTATGTCTATATTTGTCATGAAGATATCTTTTTTATATGTTTGCAAACATGAATAAAAGTGCAAACTGGAAGCTACAAGCAAGACAACCAGTGATTCCGTTTTTAATATTAATCTTTAAACACATCATTTGCACCGCACACAGTTTCAACTTTGTGGACTCAGCAACAATACGCAGGGTGATTAAACGGGGATAAGAGAACATTTTCCAGTTCATAACCATTAGCACTGCAATTAAATTCAAATGGATGTAAAAGCTCAAACAAATATGCACGCAATGCATGAAGGCAAGGGTCAATTAATCATCAGTTGAGGAGCATCAGATTCCTGTCCCTTTCTGAAATGGACTGTTTCACATTTCACTGATCTCTAAAGAACTGATTATTTATCTTTTCTCAGGAGCAAGATTGTCATTTAGAGGACAAGGGGAGAAAAAAAACCATTTTATACACAGTAAGCTGCATTTCTTTCTGAGAACTAAAATGCGTTTTAGATGTTGAGAGTCAGGATGTTGAAAATGACTAATGTTGACTCGTGTTATTTTCTTCCATGGGCTGGTTGGTGGTCAAGGTGTTTTAGACTCAAGTGGGGTCTTAGCTCTTAGTTTAACCCTTGCATTGCTGCAGAAATGTGCTTTTTCAGGTAGTCTTGAAGTAATACATTTGTATTAGTGTGGAAAACGTGACTTTTATCACAATGACAAAAGAACTGCGTGGTTGATACTATTATATTATATATAAAAACAGAAATGGTCATGGATCTGAGTTTCTGTTTCTGTCAGTTATATTTCTGGGTTTTGTTCTACTTCCTGCCAATATTCTGCTTCACCGGTACCCAATTAACTACTTGATCATCTGTCTATATATGCATACTCCCTCGCCCTTAATCCCAGCTAGATTGTCTTGTTATTAGCATCCCAGCCACACTGAAAAATTTTGTGTGCTTTCCTTGTTTCCAGATTATTTTTTTTATCCCTTGTGTGTTGCATTTCTACTTTGGCCTGGCAAGAAATATATCAATTTTTGAACTCTTACCTGCGCCTGGTGTTTTGCATTTCAGTCATGGCACAAACTTAAAAACCCATATATTATAAGTTAAGGTTCATCAGTACGCTCCAGTCAAAGTGCTTGTTGGACAGTTGAATACTATCTCAAATGACCTCCTCCCAGAAAAACACACAATCCAACAACAGTTTCAGTAAGTAAGACTAGTTCTATACATGCTGTTGTTATAAGAGGAGATGCAAATGCAGGAATTCATGTACACATGTTTTGATAATGGCATTTATATGAATGGTTGTGACTTACCGTGAGTTTATAGTTTATTGGAGTTGCGATGCATGTGTTGTGCTTGTAATACTGGAAGAAATGTGGAATTAGCATGGCTGGAATAAACAAATGTTCATGTATGGTTGTATTAGTACAACTGAAGAAGAACATTCATCTATATGGCATTGACTTCCTTGTGCTTCAGTTTCTATGTAATGATATTCGCCAAAGGTACTCATTCACCTCCTGACAACGTATTAACATCTGTCACACTACAGTATGCAACAAGTTGCTGGTTATCATGGGAAGTTGTTGATATGTTTGTGTTTCCTTGTGTAAGGAAGCAGAATAAATCCTGCAGTTAAGCTGTAAACAAGCTTATGTTGTGTGTCTCTTTATTTTAATATGCAGGATTTAGAACTACACCCCTCCCTGACATCCACCAGGCCAGGAGGACAACATTGTCCTGCTGGTAACAGCTATCAGAAGATGGGTACACTGTGGCCATAAAGGGTTGGACACTGTCAATGTTTGACATGTTGTGCATTCAGAGATGCGCTTCTGCATACCTTGGGTGTGGTAAATGGACTGCTTCTTATATAGTGCTTTTCTACTCCGCTTGAGCGCTCAAAGCACTTTATACAACATTTTTTTCATTCACACAAGCACGTTTTTCTATACCTAAGTGCTTTCTATCTAACATTTGCACACATTGACACCACAATGAACACATCGGAGAGCAACTTGAGGTTCAGCATCTTGCCCAAAGATACTGGAGTAGCCAGGGACTGAACCGATTAGTAGGTGACCTGTTCTAACTGTTGAGCTACAGCCACCCCATGCTTTGTGGCAAGTGGTTACTTGGGTTACTGTTGCCATTAATTTTGTTACTGTTGTCTAGCCATTCTCTTCTGTCTCAGACATCAGCAAGGCATTTTGGCCCAGAAACAGGTGCTCACTGGATAGTCCCTCTTGTTCACTGTAAACCCTAGATATTGTTAGGAGGAGTGGATCAGCAGTTTCTGAAATAATCAAACCAGCCTGTCTGACATGAACAACCATGCCACATTCAAAGTCACTTCTTCTTCTCCATTCTGATCCTTGATTTGAACTTCAGCAGGTCATTTTAATTATGTCTACACACCCATACATGCATCACATACTGCCATGTGATTGGCTTATTAGATATGTGCATTGTTGAGTAGCTGTACCTTATAAAGAGGCTGGTGACTGTATAATAGACACAGAAAGACCTGTCATTCTGTGTAAATCTCTTTGTCCCATTATTCCAGCTTTTGTATAACTTTACCCTCCTTTACCTGTGTACTTCTTCAAGAGAACTGAGTCTGTGAAAAAAATGCACTTTTCATTATTGATCTCTTGCAAGTCTATTATGTTAAAACAGTGAGACATGCTTGAAGTTGATTTGGCATTGATTGGTCTAATGGTATCACATATGCTAATGGATGCTCTCACATGCAGTGTTTAATGATTCCTTTATATTTGAATACAGCAGCTATGGAAACGGCATGATTCATGACTGCCTAGTGAGTGATTAGAACACACAGGCTCTCTCTCTCTCTCTTACACACTACTTATCCCTGTGGGCCATTTGATGTTATGTATAATGTTCATCCATGTTCAAAGCATTTTTACATTAACCCTTCTTTATAGGTTTTAAAGCAGACATGGCTGATCATCCACTTGACACTCGGTGGAGCTTTACTGAGTTCCAGGAGACCGCACATCCTCTATCTGGCCCTGGACAGCAAACTTGCAGAGTCATCCTGTGGAGGGAAAGAGATTCATGCAGAACTTTTCCACAGATGTTGGCAAAAAATAAAATAAAATGCTACTTTTGAAAAAATAATATCGCCTTCCCATGCTGAGTCTAAGATGATGTGCATCAAAAATCCAGAGGGTGGTTTGGAAACACTCTTAGAATGAATTTATGACTTGAATGGCAGCAGAGGTGATGACTCACCCTTTAATTATTTACTATTATTGTGCTTCTTATAATTACCTTTTTTAAAAATCACTGGGGACAAATACAGTACAACAAAAAGCACACCACAACATTACCAGTCTTAACAGGCAATATCCAAGTAATGAAAAGATTTATAAGAAAGTCCAGCAAACTATAATGTGGTAAGCAGATGTAATAGGAGCTTAAAGCATTCAATAAATAAGTAAAGGTCCGCTAGAACATTTATAATCAGATGTCTACACATAATGATTTGTATATATGTGTACATGCTGTGCTGTAAAATTATGACAGGCCAATATACCTTCAAAACATCAGCTCATACCATATAGTCATCATTTATTTAGGGTTATGTTCCTTGTACCAAGTTTTAAGGGGCTACTAAAGGAAAACATGAAAATCAAATTATTACTTGTTTGGGGAAAAAAATCATATTTGGTTCAAACTTTTATCAGGAAAACAATTTTAAATTTAATAATTCAGCTTCTTGAGTGTGACACTTTGTTCCCTTTCACCCCTACAGTACATAAAATACAGTATAGCCATTTGGACGCTGCAAGTTACTTAAGAATATTTGTTAGTTAGACACCAGACAAGTACCATTAATACTGAACCATCCAATCAACATAACGTAGAAAGTAAAGCTGACACAACCACTTTCTAATTAGTCTATTTATGTAGCTGACACTTCAACTCAAATGTCTTCAATCACTTTCGGATGGAGAATCCAATTCATGTACAGTATGTCCTCTGCCCACACTAGCTATTAGCTACCTCCGCTTGCCTAATTACTGTCATTCATCCTTTATCAATGAGAAGTTGTGGGAAGCAGCTGTTACCAGGTGGCTGTATTCTCATATGCATGCAAATATAGTAGTGCATGCACACACACACACATACAAACATTAATAATACATGCTCATTGCAGAGAAATGCCACTCAGAAACATGATGGTGAATTTTTTTTTTGAATATTTTACAGATTTTAAGTGATCTTGTGCCAATATCACTCATCTGTATATGTTATTCCCACGCTTTCTCACAGATCACATAGTGTAGCGCACTAAGCCTGTGTGCGTGGGGGGGTGAGATGTGCAGGAATCTATTTGAGGCTGCCTCTCTGACACCGAGGTGATGACATATTTTATTAGCTCCTGCTCAGGGACCGTCAAGAATCTCACCTGAGAACTCAACCATGACATTGTGGATCCTGAACTTCTTTGTTCCTTCTCATTCCCTCTCATCCGTCTTCCAATCCCATTTCAGCTTCTTCAAATCACCCTGCCTCCATTTTCTCCCCACCCACCCCTTCCATACCTTAATCCCTCTGTTATTCTTACTTCACTTCTCTCCTGCTCCAGTAGTCATATCCCTCACTCTGCCTTGGCCTTCTTGTTGCATCCCCAACAACTAGTCCCTGTTATCAGTAAAATAATCCTGCCATGCTGCGATTCTTTCTGTCAACCAGCCTTCTCTCGTGACAAGTGGCTAATTAGGTGTCACTACAGAAAATGAAAGGTAAACGGACAGTAGATAAAGCCATAAAGCTGTCAACTGTCTCACTTGTGGCAAGAGAGGAAGAGGATTGGAAGAAATGGAGATGAGGTAGATTAGCTGTAGAGGTCAGTAAAAGTGAAGAGCACCAGAAGGACGATGAACGGGTGAAGGGATTGGGTAGAATTAGGAGGCAGAAGGACTGAAAACGTGAAAAAAGCAGGACAAAATGAGGTGATGAAAGAGGAATAGATATGTGCCATAGGAAAGAAGGGGAAAAGGTCAGAAAATGATACGAGAGGCAAAGGCCATTGGTGCTTTTCCCTGTGGCCGCTAATAAAATGCTCCAGTCATGCCTCTTGCATGTACACAAAGGCATGACAAAAACACACACACA